>CM033473.1:291374439-291606939 GCA_019447015.1 Hymenochirus boettgeri
GTGTAGCACCGTTAACCCCTTCCTCAACTTCAGGGGGTGTGTAGCACTGTTAACCCCTTCCTCAACCCTAAGGGGTGTGCAGCACTGTTAACCCCTTCCTCAATCCTAGGGGGTGTGCAGCACTGTTAACCCCTTCCTCAACTGTAGGGGGTGTGTAGCACCGTTAACCCCTTCCTCAACTTCAGGGGGTGTGTAGCACTGTTAATCCCTTCCTCAACCCTAGGGGGTGTGCAGCACTGTTAACCCCTTCCTCAACCGTACGGGGTGTGCAGCACCATTAACCATTTCCTCAACTCTAGGGGTGTGAAGCACCATTAACCCGTTCCTTAACCATAAGGACCCAGGTGTGTGCAACACCTTTAACCCTTTTCAACTAAAAGTGTGCAGCATCGTTAACCCCTTCCTCAACCATAGGACCCATGGGGTGTGCAACACCATTAACCATTTCCTTAACTCTAGGGGATACAGACAGGACAGTAAGGGTACAGACAGGACAGTAAGGGTACAGACAGGACAGTAAGGGTACAGACAGGACAGTAAGGGTACAGACAGGACCATCTATTGTACAGACACAAATTATCTACACAACATGACCATCTATTGTACAGACACAAATTATCTACACAACTACATTACCATCTATTGTACAGACACAAATTTATCTACACACGATACCATCTATTTACAGACCACAAATTATTACACAACGTTACCATGAGTATTGTACAGACACAAATTATCTAACACTACGTTACCATCTATTGTACAGACACAAATTACTACACAACGTGGGGGGGGTCAAGATTTTAAATTATTCCCCATTTATTTTCTTCCTCCACAGCCTGACATATACAACTGACTGTGGGGCCCCACGATCCTATTTAATGGTTATATTCCAGGTCAGTGATACCCCCGGCCTCTAGAAGCCCACACTGGACCTAAAGGGTAACAACGTCTCTGTACCGCTTGCCGCACTGGGGTCATATTCCAGGAATGGGGGGGAAAAGAATGAAGGGCGTCCTGCCTGTGATATGAACGGAGACATTGCACACAGCCTTGGCCAGTGTTTATTGCTATGCAATTTGTAAGCAGTGACCTACATTCTCTTAAACTACATTTCCCAGCATGCACTGACAATCCAGGTCTGTGATATAGAATGTTGGACGTGGATTAGACAGTTGGAGAGTTCCTGTAAGTTCATCCTGTCGGTGCAGCTGCATTGATAGGGCCCTATGAATTAACTTCCAATACCGCGGATTATCTAAACGTACGATGGCGACCGTAATGTACGAACCTTCATTCATGCAATACCACGTGCTAGAAAAAAACGCATAGTATGTAGGGCCATCGTAGAATTATAATCGCAGTTGTAATTGTATGATCATGGCCACAATTGTAGCTACCGCACCTTTATGAATATGGCCCTGGCAGTGCTAGACATGTCATGTAATTGGAAACTATAACTCTCTGTATTCTGCAGTTGTAGTTCAACATCTCTGGGGGGCTAGAGATTGGACATTCCTGCATTAAAACCCTAAGGGCTAGGCCCCACAGCGCTCACCATTTTTGATGCGTTAGCATGCGTTCATAACGCAAAACGGCAAAATCGCATGCGCGAGCACAAAACGCACAAGAATCACTCGCAATTATGTGCGGCATTCCTGTGGCCTCAGCCTAAATGTCCGTTTAAAAACATTTCAATCCCTTCCTGACCACTGAGGCGCTCTACACTGATGCCTAATTAGACTTTCTCAGTTTTCGGCAACGTCCCCAAACGAACAGCCTTTCGGACTTAAGTGCCCATACACAGGACAATTATTGGCCAGGCGGGCACTCAAACACATTGTGCATCGCAGGTCGGCACCCCGCTCGCATGTGTGTACGAACCTTAAGAATGCACAATAATGGTTAGTAGAGTAATATATGTAAATGAGTGATTAAAGAGATATGAAATGATAGGTGGGACCCTAAACTCATCCTGGTGGGCCCCTGGTCTATGATTTTCTGGAGAGCTCCAATCAGTGGTGGAAACTACCGCAACCGCAGGGGGGCTCGGAGGCACGATAGGTATGAAGTAATACGCGCGATCAGCTGTTTAAAGACCAGACTTCATACGCGCGATCAGCTGCTTTAAAAGACCAGACTTCATTGCGCGATCAGCTGTTTAAAAACAGCTGATTGCAACCTTTGGCGTGCTGGCGAGGGGGTATGTCAGGGGCCGGCTCCAATCTCACAGGGGGCCCCTGGGCCCTTGCAGTAACGCCCCTGGCTCCACCACTCCAGTCCGCACTGGAAAGTCTCACTGATATTAATGTCCTTCTACAGAGTAAAATAAAGGGGGAGGGGGAGGGATGCGCTACAAACACAGAAGCCTGCGTTTTGCCTTTAGGACTGATAACCCTTACGAATAAATATGGAAACTTTCCTGGGCTAATAAATACAATGAATCCTACGCACACACCCAGAGCCATAAATAGTCCCAGCATGTCAGAGACGCTATTGTCATCAGTAGACTGTCACGTCCCTTCCAACTCAGCAGATAAAAGTCGTACCCACGCAGCTCTGACGTAGACCCCAATCAGGGCACTAAAAAAAGGTCCATTTATTTCTGTGACTCGTTCCCTGTGACCCCATTTTTCCCCTTGAATAGGATACGGTGTAGAGGGCGACAAGCCCCCCGGGGGGATGGGGGTGGAATCGTCAGGATAGAGGATTTGGAAAATCTGACATATTTCTAGATGTCGCTAAGCAGGTCTCCAGTGACGGGTTTATTTAAGAATCCACAACAGGACGCAAAACTGTAACATTGTTACAAGATATTAACGAATGCTTCATTCGCTCGAAAGCCCACTCTCCCCCAGACTGGCAGAGATGCCATTTAATCTTATAGCCATGTCCCTTCTACCCAATCCCACGACATGAGCTTTTAAATATACACAAACTTTTAAAGGTAAAGTTCACCGTATATATGTGACACGTGTAGGGCTGTTCTGAAGTTTCTCCAAGGTCTCTGAGCTCTTTTACAAGGTAACAGAACACTGGCTGCATATCCGGTTAACTTAAATCTCTTGGATTTTTTTCACTGTTGCAATTTTGGGATTTGGTTTATTACAACTTTACATTTGAGGGGTAACTTGCCCTTTAAACATGTCTCTCTATAATTGTTTAGGGCCTAGAAATGTTCAATTCAAATTCCAGTTGCAACTCCCAGAAACAGAGAGATGTGCAATCTACAATTAAGGACAATTGGTGTTGCTCCACCCCCCCCTTATGGTCAAGGGCCTAACCAATGGAAAGACACATTCTGCCAGAAGCCCTTCTTCCCATGAATAGATCTCAGACTGAGGTGGGCAGGGGTTAGTCAAAATATTTAATCTGGATTCATTGCAAGTGAAAATGTTACAGTAGCGTCTTCTACATGTACATAAAGGGTTAAACTAACCTACAGATAGGTTACACATCCAACGGGGGCGTCGTTGGTTAACCTATACCACTAGGGTTACCAGATCCTCTGTAATTAGCAGCGCTGCATGGATAGTAAACTGACTGTATTATCTATGACCCCATTCTGGGATCTATCCAATGGGAAAAGATGATTTAGCAGAAGTTGTCTTCCCATTGATTAGGCCCTGGGCCATAAGGGGGTGGAGCAATAGATCTCTTTAAACTGCAAGACTCTGGTTCTACTCAATCTGGAAACCCTAATGCATGGATGTCAAACTTGTGTCCCTCCGAAATCTGCAACTCCCAGCAGTATGCAACCAGGAATGCTGGGAGTTGCAGTTTTCAAACATAGGAGGGCTGCAAATTTGACATAACTATATTGCAATGTGCAGCTGATCATAAAAACTCAGGATCTGTCAGGCCAGAACATTAATAGGGAAATGTCCCTGTTAGTGTAACTGTCAGAATAACGGGTTTTGACAAGTGACCTTTCTTTGAGACGATTTTCAATGAGACAGTTTCAGTGAGATGAACACAGCCCCTTCATCCCCCGACAGCAATGGGGAGATAAGCCCCGATCTGCTCCTGTGTCAGCTGTTACAACCTGGATGTTCCCAGGAACAGACTTGAATTACCTTTAAAACCTGAACACATATCAAATCATCAGGCTTTAAGGCAGGTCAGTATTTTCGTTAGAGGCGTGATGCCGGCTGTATCGGTTTCCGTGTAGCCATACAACATGCATTTAAAAACCGCCTCTTAGCCTTGCAGCATGGAGGTGGCAAGTCTTAACAGGAATCACTGATGTCCAACTGAGTGCAGCTCCACCCACGCAGTTGCTTTATACAGTAAATGAGCGTGCAATAATAAGAGAGCAGGACGGGACCCCCACAGGTCTACGTGGCCCATTTCAAGGGGCCCTTCTCAAAATGTTGCTGCTTGGTGCCCAGACTGGATCTATTTCAACTATTTACATTGCAATGCATTTCATCGGTCAGTTTGCCAGTATTTGATCCAGTCGACGGAGATTTTCCTAGCCTCGGTTCTAATATTGACTATTCCCAGTTACCAGCCCATTTACCGGTCTCTAAAGGAGATCACAAAGGGGATAAACTAGGATTTACAGAAAAAGAGAAGAATATTCAGGCATTAAGACTATGATGCGCTGGGTCGTGCCCTATATAACTGGGCCCGGGGGCCCACAACATACTGTGAATCAAGGGAAGCACTCAAGCTACATGATTGAGATTAACCCCCTTGTAAACGTGGTGCGAGAATGAGAAACAGCCCGTCAGAGTTAAGTGACATCGAACATCTAGCGCTCTATTGGAAGAGCAGAAATCTCCATAGAACAGATAGAGACAGACTTGTACCGTACACACCATCCAGCTGTAATGTAAACCTCGTACACACGTTCGGTATAATTTGGACAATGAACGACCCCCTGAACACCGTACACGTTTCGGACGAGATCGCACATGTGTATACGTTCGTTTGGGCGTCGTTCGTCAATCCGCCATGGAGAGTCAATGAACGACACCTGACCGAACACATAACACACGTGCGATTTGCCGAAACTGCTGTTCATCACGTGTGTCATTCATCGTCCTGTAAATCGTATGTGTGTATGAGGATTTACCAGGGCGTAGCAGCGCAATAAATTCAACTGGTAACATCTGACCCAGTGCTTATCAACCAGGGTCCCTGGACTGTTAGGGGGTCCCTGAAGTTGTTAGGGGCCCCACATTTTCTTTGGTTTATCTTTAAAAAAAACAGCTTCCATTTGCCACACCAGACTGTAAAGCTCCTGATTGCGCTGAGCTGGCCAGACACCATTTACAAACGGGACAGCCACGCAGCAGAATGGCTTCGTTTGTCATGTGCCGACTATGCTTGATGGCCAAATACAGTCCGTGCATGACAGGCCGGCAATGAGCTCGCACGATTGGGAGCTTTCATTGGAGTATTCACAGGCTGCAGAGAGGGACATCAGTAGGCGAGAACTTTACATTTGGCAAAAAACACCCATTGGTTCCTCTTCAAATACAATGCGGTATGGCAATACTACCATACTACTACCCACCTTCCAGCACAATGATATTATATGTGACACCACATATATACATAAATAGATATAAATAATAGGGCTGTAATACACACATCCATATTAAAGTGGCAACTAGAGACCAAAAATAATAATACATACAAACAATAGAATTCTAGTGCACAAACCATTCTAATTGTATATCGGCTATATCTCCATACGGTTCTACTGCAAAGAGCCTGCCATGAACCGGATGAATAATAGCAATTAGTTCAATAAGTTGGCCAAATTATTTTAACCCCAGTCACCACGTCAAGGTTCCTTATAATGATACTGGGTCCTAACCTACTGGTACCTTCCCTGGTTGCCATATGAGCTGACAGCTTCTCCTTCTGAGATATAGCCAATATACCATTAGAATTAGATGTGCACTAGAATTCTATTGCCTGTAGATATTATATATTCAGCTTTAAAGGGAAGGTGGATCCCACCTGTGAGAGGATTATAATTCTCAGCACGGAGGCCTATTATTTTATTACTACTTTATATGCCAATCCTATTGTACTGGTACGGACCAATCGCTCTCACAGGTTCCTGCATTGTTAGCACCAGTGATTAGTGAAATGACCGTAGAGAGAGGGAACAGGGCCCAGAACGGTCATGGCTGGGTCCCTGCATTTTATTTACATAGGAGCATTGCCGCTCTGTGATAAATGGCATTTCCCAACTGCCTGCTGGGGTTCTATTGACTTGGGCCCTATTAACACTGGTCCATTTCACAGCAAATGATTCCAGAAACCTTGTTGAAATCGATGGCCCCTACAGTGACCTTCCAGCAAACAAAGGGTTAGGGTTAGGCATGTGCAGCGTGCAGCTTTCATTTCTAAATATACACAACCTATATGTATACGTGGGATAGATACATTAAGGCTGGGGTCACACTGAGAGCAACATCGGTGCGGCAATCGATCGTATTCGCTCCGAAAATTGATCGCAGCACATGCGTTGGGCCACCCATATGACTGTTTTTCACACGCGCTAATCGATCGCGACGCAATCGGAATTGTGTAATCGCTAGTGTGGCTGAGCCCTTGTGTATGGTAGGTAACTAAATAAACAGTACAGACCTATTACCAGGGCACCAACCCCTTTAAATATCTCTGTTTAGGAGTACGGATGGAGCCGGCCTGACCTGGGGCCATATTTATAAAGTCCCGCTTTTCGATAATGTACATTTACGCAGAACGTTCGTTAATTAAAATTCCGCAATGGTATTCTATGGGGATCGTAAATCCACAATCGGGTTATCGTAGATTTACGGTTGTTTCGGTAATTTACAATCGTTATTGCTAAACCGATCGGACATTAACGATTGGTTTAATGATCGCTAAAAGCGCTGTATGGCTAAAAACCGATACCACGCCTTTATAAATATGGCCGTCGGATCTTTCAAAATACTACGCGGATTCCAAAACAGTTCAGGAAGGTTCCGGTGATGGATTTTTTCCAAAATCCGTTAATCTGCAAGCGGCAGGGATTTCAGTGCGCTCGCGCCGTCTTTATTTAGGAGGACATGTCAGTCACTGTAGGGAATGGTGAAGGAGACTTGGAGCTTTCATTAGAAATTCAGAATTGTTTAAATATTGTATTTTCCTTTGCCGACAATGAAATGTAATTTCCATAATGATCTATATGATAAATGGATAATATTTTCCCCAGCAGGACTCCCATCTGCCCCCAGACACTTCCCACTATCCCTCTCCAGTCTGATGGACTTCCTAATGTGCCTCATTGTGCTCATGGCCTGTAGAGCCTCCATTAAGTGTCGCCACTTGGAGACACACCAATACCGTAGGACAGACATGTATGTCCTGATTTCATTTGGAGGTTCCATTTTTTCCTTCTCTCTTTGCACTAATCCTATGGTGACATCCATGACCTTATATTTAAAGGAAAGTCCAGCCTAAAAAGAAGTAACCTTAAAGGTTCGTACACCTCGTGCGATCTAGACTAGATGGACTTATGTCTATACAACCTCCAATACTATGTTACTATGTAACTGTTATACAGACATTATGGGTAGGGTATAAAGGAGGACTAGATGGAGCGTATGTCTTTATACAACCTCCAATACTATGTTACTATGTACCTGTTATACAGACATTATGGGTAGGGTATAAGGTAGGACTAGATGGACGTATGTCTTTATACAACCTCCAATACTATGTTACTATGTAACTGTTATACAGACATTATGGTAGGGTATAAAGGTGTACGAGATGGACGTATGTCTATACAACCTCCAATACTATGTTACTATGTACCTGTATACAGACATTATGGGTAGGGTATAAAGGTTGGACTAGATGGACGTATGTCTTTATATAACATCCAATACTATGTACTGTGTACCTGTTAGACAGACATTATGGGTAGGGTATAAGGTTGGACTAGATGGACGTATGTCTTTATACAACCTCCCAATACTATGTTACTATGTAACTGTTATACAGACATTGGGTAGGGTAAAAGGTTGGACTAGATGGACGTATGACTTTATACTACCTCCAATACTATGTTACTATGTAACTGTTATACAGACATTATGGGTAGGGTATAAAGTTGGACTAGATGGACGTATGTCTTTATACAACCTCCAATACTATGTTACTATGTAACTGTTATACAGACATTATGGGTAGGGTATAAAGGTTGGACTAGTGGATATGTCTTTATACAACCTCCAATACTATATTACTATGTTAACTGTTATACAGACATTATGGGTAGGGTATAAAGCTTTGACTAGATGGACGTATGTCTTTTATAACCTCCAATACTATGTTACTATGTAACTGTTATACAGACATTATGGGTAGGGTATAAAGGTGGACTAGATGGACGTATGTCTTATACAACCTCCAATACTATGTTACTATGTAACTGTTATACAGACATTATGGGTAGGGTATAAAGGTTTGACTAGATGGACATATTCTTTATACAACCTCCAATACTATGTTACTATGTAACTGTTTATACAGACATTATGGGTAGGGATAAAGGTTGGACTAGATGGACGTATGTCTTTATTAACCTCCATACTATGTTACTATGTAACTGTTATACAGGCATTATGGGTAGGGTATAAAGGTTGGACAGATGGACGTTATGTCTTTATACAGCCTCCAATACTATGATACTATGTAACTGTTATACAACATTATGGGTAGGGTTAAAGGTTGGACTAGATGGACTTATGACTTTATACTACCTCCAATACTATGTTACAATGTAACTGTTATACAGACATTATGGGTAGGGTATAAAGGTTTGGACTAGTGGACGTATGTCTTTATACAACTCCAATACTATGTTACTATGTAACTGTTATACAGACATTATGGTTAGGTATAAAGGTTGGACTGGATGGACGTATGTCTTTATATAACCTCCAATACTATTGTTCTATGTACTCTGTTATACAGACATTATGGGTAGGGTATAAAGGTTGGACTAGATGGACGTATGTCTTTATACTACCTCCAATACTATGTTACTATGTAACTGTTATACAGACATTATGGGTAAGGTATAAAGGTTGGACTAGATGGACGTATGTCTTTATACAACCTCTAATACTATATTACTATGTAACTGTTATACAGACATTATGGGTAGGGTATAATGATTGAGCTAGATGGACGTATGTCTTTATACAACCTCCAATACTATGTTACTATGTAACTGTTATACAGACATTATGGGTAGGGTATAAAGCTTTGACTAGATGGACATATGTCTTTATATAACCTCCAATACTATGTTACTATGTAACTGTTATACAGACATTATGGGTAGGGTATAAAGGTTGGACATATGGGACGTATGTCTTTATACAACCTCCAATACTATGTTACTGTGTAACTGTTATACAGACATTATGGGGTAGGGTATAAAGGTTAGACAGATGGACGTGTGTCTTTATACAACCTCCAATACTATGTACTATAATACTGTTATACAGACCTTATGGGTAGGGTTATAAAGGTTGGACAGATGACGTAGCTCTTTATACAACCCTCAACTATGTTACTATGTAACTTGTTATACAGACATTAGGGTAGGGTATAAAGGTTAGACTAGATGGACGTGTGTCTTTATACAACCTCCAATACTATGTTACTATAAACTGTTATACAGACATTATGGGTAGGGTATAAAGGGTGACTAGATGGACGTATGTCTTTATACAACCTCCAATACTATGTTACTATGTAACTGTTATACAGCCATTATGGGTAGGGTAAAGGTTGGACTAGATGGACGTATGTCTTTATAAAACATCCAATACTATGTTACTATATACTTGTTATACAGACATTATGGGTAGGGTATAAAGGTTGGACTAGATGGACGTATGTCTTTATACAACCTCCAATACTATGTTACTATGTAACTGTTATACAGACATTATGGGTAGGGTATAAAGGTTGGACTAGATGGACGTATGTCTTTATATAATCCAATACTATGTTACTGTGTAACTGTTAGACAGACATTTTGGGTAGGGATAAAGGTTGGACTAGATGGACGTATGTCTTTATACACCTCCAATACTATGTTACTGTGTAACTGTAGACAGACATTATGGGTGGTAGGGTATAAAGGTTGGACTAAGGGACTTATGTCTTTATACAACCTCCAATACTAGGTTACTGTGTACTGTTATACAGACATTATGGGTAGGGTATAAAGGTTGGACTAGATGACGTATGTCTTTAACACCCTCCAATACTATGTTACTATGTAACTGTTATACAGACATTATGGGTAGGGTATAAAGGTTGGACTAGATGGACATATGTCTTATACAACCTCCATACTATGTTACTATGTAACTGTTATACAGACATTATGGGTAGGGTATAAAGGTTGGACAAGATGGACGTATGTCTTTATACAACCTCCAATACTATGTCTACTATGTAACTGTTATACAACATTATGGGAAGGGTATAAAGGTTGGACTAGATGGAGTATGTCTTTATACAACCTCCAATACATGTTACTATGTAACTGTTATACAGACATTATGGGTAGGGTATAAAGGTTGGACTAGATGGACGTATGTCTTTTATACAACCCCAATACTATGTTACTATGTAACTGTTTTACAGACATTATGGGTAGGGTATAAAGGTTTGACTAGATGGACGTATGTCTTTATACAACCTCCAATACTATGTTACTATGTAACTGTTATACAGGCATTATGGGTAGGGTTTAAAGGTTGGACTAATGGACGTAGACTTTATACTACCTCCAATACTATGTTACTATGTACTGTTATACAGACATTATGGGTAGGGTATAAAGTTGGACTAGATGGACGTATGTCTTTATACAACCTCCAATACTATGTTACTATGTAACTGTTATACAGACATTATGGGTAGGTTAAAGGTTGGACTAGATGGACGTTATGACTTTATACTACCTCCAATACTATGTTACTATGAACTGTTTATCAGACATTTGGGTAGGGTATAAAGGTTGGACTAGATGGAAGTATGTCTTTATACAACCTCCAATACTATGTTACTATGAAACTGTTATACAGAATTATGGGTAGGGTAAAAGGTTGGACTGGATGGACGTATGTCTTTATATAACCTCCAATACTATGTTACTATGTAACTGTTATACGACATTATGGGTAGGGTATAAAGGTTGGACTAGATGGACGTATGTCTTTATACTACCTCCAATACTATGTTACTATGTAACTGTTATACAGACATTAGAGTAAGGTATAAAAGGTTGGACTAGATGGACGTATGTCTTTATACAACCTCCAATACTATATTACTTGTAACTGTTATACAGACATTATGGGTAGGGTATAAAAGCTTTGACAGATGGACGTATGTCTTTATATAACCTCCAATGACTATGTTACTATGTAACGTTATACAGAATTATGGGTAGGGTTAAAGGTTGGACTAGTGGACATATGCTTTATCAACTCCAATACTAGGTTACTTGTAAACTGTTATACGACATTATGGGTAGGGTATAAAGGTTGGACAGATGGACGTATGTCTTTATATAACCTCCAATACTATGTTATTACTATGTAAACTGTTATAACAGGCATTATGGGTAGGGTATAAAGGTTGGACTAGATGACGTATGTCTTTTACAACCTCCAATACTATGATAATGTAATGTTATACAGACATTATGGGTAGGGTATAAAAGGTTGGACTAGATGGACGTATGACTTTATACTACCTCCATAACTATGTTACTAGTGTAACTGTTATACAGACATTATGGGTAGGGTAAAGGTTGGACTAGATGGACGTATGTCTTTATACAACCTCCAATACTATGTTACTATGTAACTGTTATACAGACATTATGGGTAGGTATAAAGGTTGGACTGGATGGACGTATGGTCTTTATATAACTCAATACTATGTTACTATGTAACTGCTTATACAGACATTATGGGTAGGAATAAGGTTGGACTAGATGGACGTATGTCTTTATACTACCCTCCAATACTATGTTACTATGTAACTGTTATACAAAATTATGGGTAAGGTATAAAGGTTTGGACTAGATGGACGTATGTCTTTATACAACCTCCAATACCTATATTACTATGTAACTGTTATAGACAGACTTATGGGTAGGGTATAATGATTGAGCTAGATGACGTATGTCTTTATACAACCTCCAATACTATGTTACTATGTAAACTGTTATACAGACATTATGGGTAGGGTATAAAGCTTTGACTAGATGGAGTATGTCTTATATAACCTCCATTACTATGTACTATGTAACTGTTATACAGACATTATGGGTAGGTAAAAAGGTTGGACTAGATGGACTTATGTCTTTATACAACCTCCATACTATGTTACTGTTAACTGTTATACAGACATTATGGGTAGGGTATAAAGGTTAGACTAGATGGACGTGTGTCTTATACAACCTCCAATACTATGTACTATATAACTGTTATACCAGACATTTGGTAGGGTATAAAGGTTGGACTAGATGGACGTAGCTCTTTATACAACCTCAATACTATGTTTACTATGAATTTATACACAGACATTATGGGTAGGGTATAAAGTTTAGACTAGATGGACGTGGTTCTTTATACAACCTCCAATACTATTTACTATAAACGTTATACAGACATTATGGTAGGGTATAAGGAGGTTGGACTAGATGGACGTATTTCTTTATACAACCTCCAATACTATGTCATATGTAACTGTTATACAGACATTATGGGCAGGGTATAAAGGTCGGACCAGATGGACGTATGTCTTATACAACCTCCAATACTATGTCACTATTGTAACTGTTATACAGACATATGGGTAGGTTATAAAGGTTGTACTGATGGACGTATGTCTTTATACAACCTCCAATACTATTTTACTATGGTAACTGTTATACAGACATTATGGGTAGGGTAAAAGGTGGGATTAGATGGACGTATGTCTTTATACAACCTCCAATACTATGTTACTATGTAACGTTATACAACTTATGGGTTAGGGTATAAAGGTTGGACTAGATGGACGTATGTTCTTTATACAACCTCCAATACTATGTTACTATGTAATGTTATACAGACATTATGGGTAGGGTATAAAGGTTGGACTAGATGGACGTGTGTATTTATATAAACCTCCAAACTATGTTTACTATGTAACTGTTATACAGACAATTAGGGTAGGGTATAAAGGTTTGAAACTAGATGGACGTATGTCTTTATACAACCCCAATACTATGTTAATATGTAACTGTTATACAGACATTATGGGTAGGGTATAGAAGGTTGACTAGATGGACTGACGTGATGTCTTTATACAACTCTCCAATACTATGTTACTATGTAAAGTTTATACAGACATGTAGGGTAGGGTATAATGGTTGGACTAGATGGACGTATGTCTTTATACACCCCCATACTATGTTCTATGTAACGTTTACAGACATTATGGGTTAGGGTATAAAGTTGGACTAGATGGACGTATGTCTTCATACAACCTCCCATACTATGTTACTATGTAACTGTTATACAGACATGATGGTTAGGGTATAAAGCTTGGACTAGATTGACGTGTTCTTTATACAACTCCATACTATGTTACTATGTAACTGTTATATAGACATTATGGGTAGGGTATAAAGGTTGGACTAGATGTATGTAGTCTTTAATACACCTCCATACTATGTTACTATGCAACTGTTATACAGACATTATGGTAGGGTATAAAGGTTGGACTAGATGGACGTTATGTCTTTATACAACTCCAATACTATGTTACTATGTGACTGTTATACAGACATTATGGGTAGGGTTATAAAGGTTGGACTAGATGGACGTATGACTTTATACAACCTCCAATACTGTTACTGTGTAACTGTTATACAGACATTATGGGTAGGGTATAAGGTTGGACTAGATGGAAACTATTCTTTATATACCTCCAATACTATGTTACTATGTAACTGTTATACAGACATTATGGGTAGGGTATAAAGGTTGGCACTAGATGGCGTGTGTCTTATACAACCTCCAATACATATGTTACTATGTAACTGTTATACAGACATTATGGTAGGGTATAAGGTTGACCTAGACGTATGTTCTTTATACAACCTCCAATACTATGTATGTAAAGTTATTCAGGAATGTTGATACATTTACCATTAACATATTTGTACAGTATCTAATAATAGACAGAAGGGCAGTGACATTGAACCTCGGTACTAAAGATGTTTTGGAAAACTATAACTCAACATAATGCAAGACAAATCAAGCATGCTGGCAGTTGTAGTTTCTAAATATCTGGAGCTCCAAGGTTTCAACGTTACGGTCTTAGGGGGGGTAAAAAAAAAAAAAAATCTTAAGAAACCATTGTATTATTAAGACATGAAATTAAATACCAATAAAAAAAATGTTATTTCTACCCCTACGACCATTGGATCCAGTATAATATGAGCTAATGGATATGTAGCATCAAGCGCGTACCATAGCAACTAAACTGCAGATAATTCTTCCCAGGAATCCAGGTCAGTTACCATAATATCGTTATTAGAAGGATCCGATTGGAGACGGGATTTTAACTTTAAAATCTCCTTGACCCAGAGGATGATGGATATTTATAAACCTAGAATGAAGGCGTCTGGAGAGAATAAAACTCATTTAACACTAGATAAAGGAGATAGATCCTTATCGGATATCAAAATGGCCACCTCGGTTGTGGATCACTGGGAATACTCTAATTTCCCCAGAGGAAGGTAGTTCATTGAAACCATTTGGCAAGAGAAGATTTTCAAAGCTCATTAATTGGTGATGAAACACCTCAAGGGTACAATTCAGCTGCCACTGGAAAGAAACCAAGTTGCCCTTAAGATAACCTTGAGTTCATATCAACCGGAATCGGACTACAATATTTCCACATTTTTCATTCGGAAAAACAAACGCCAACATTCTCACCTTCAATGTGTTTGATTCGCTACGACTCTAGATACGATCTGTCAAACGCAGATTGTCGTGGCCATTTTGAATTATGTGAGAGATGACCTTAATAGAGCTTTCCTTTAATTTCTAAAACCTAGGCTGCGTTGGCTGGCACTGTACAAAGGCTTACCAAGCAAAACCTTCAATTACCTAATGGGAATAAAATGAAATAAATATTCCAGGGTTTGGGAATTTCTAAATGGGTGTGTGCTATAATTATTTAGCTACCAATCAATCTTAGCTGCAGTACGCCATTAAAAGGTAGCATCCGATTGGTTCTGCAACCTACAGCCTGGTTACACATGGTCAGATTATTTTCGTCCTGATTGGCCAGCTATTTTCCTTGCGTAACAGGATCTTCATCTGCCAAAAGTTTCTGGTACCAGGTCCCCACAGCTCAGGGAAACCATTTCACTTCATATAGGTTACATAAGCATGTTTTGCTAATCCAGGCAATTCTAGACCGGGTCTCACCCTTTTATTCTTGCAAACCCTCTCTACATCAGAGATGTCTCCAACTCCCAGCATTCCTCGACTGCTACTGATTAATGTCCCTGCTCTACAGGTTTTATACATTTTCATCTCTTTCCATCATCTATATTCATCAAAATACATATGGATATATACTTTATAGGAGGAACCTTTAGCATCTTGGAGATCCATAGAGGAAGCCCCTGGCCCACTGGTAACATGTCCACCCTTGCTCACATCCAAACCTGTAGAGTTGTTATATCATGGTACCCGAAGCCATATTCCTACCTTTCACACTAAACCGCACGAAAGTGTGGCACATGCGTTTTTTCTGTGCAATGTCATCCGCTTTACACTGTGATCGCACAATCGTTGAGATCACCAAGAAAGAAAAAAATGGTTGACGACATGCACTCCAATAAGCGGTATCTCAGGGCATCCAGTGTGGCCAGACCAACATTAGTGTGCGCTTGTTAATGTTAATCGATGGCACGCTTAAAACACCTCTAAAAAGCACTCTAAGCTTAAATAGGTAACAGAGGAGCATGGCGGTGATAGGTAAAGTAGATTTGTGTTCTGGGGGTGGGCTTGTCTCCCAAGAAAGGGCTGATACTCCATATTGGGGTTACCTTGTAACCAGTTTTTACTGTAGCACTAGCACGCTACTTATAGGACCCTGCAATGTGGCGTTGATCGTCCTTTATAAATATGCTTTATAGAACCTCATTTCTTTTAAATTGGTACAGGAAAGGTCCGATACTGCGGGTTTATACGCGGTAACAGTATACTTTATGGCCTGTGTTCTTTACGACCTTAGCCATTCATACTGCCAAGTAGAGATGTTCAAAACGGTTTGAGTTTTTTTCAAATTTTTCGTAAATTTCGAAAGTTCGAGTTTCGATTTCAAAAATCTACTTTCGTATAATTACGAATTTTCGATAAAAATCGAAACTCAGAAAATTCGGGTTTCGGAAATTCCGAAAGTTTCTAAACGGGTTTCTATTAGAACCCACAGTACATCTCTACTGCCCAGTCCTTAAGGACCGCTGTGGCGCTGTAGGGGCCTCGGAACACTGCATTGCAGTTGTAAATTACGGCCACAGTGCAAGAAGGGGACGCACGCACCGTAATGTAGTTTAACCTGTTGTTTAACATTGCCGGTAAAGGCGCCGTACACAAATCTAGAAATATGGCCCCATGTTCCCATTTGGGAAAGACCATAAACCCAACTAACACAGACCACATGTTCATTACACAGCACAATTTTATTAGATAATATTTAAAAACAAAAAAAAAAAAAGTACATAAAAATGTGTAAAATGTTACCGTATTTTAAATTATTTCTTTAAACGCTCATGAGGTCATGATGTAACAAACAGTATTACAATGATATACACAGGAAATTTCATAGACTATAAAATACATACGCAAATGGGTAAAGAATACAGACGAGAGTTGGATTTAAAACAAAGATGTTGAATCTGCAATGGTGGACCTGTTTATTTAACTATAACTCCATCGCCAAAGACAGTAAATGCAGTAGTTGTAGTTCTGCTGGCAGTCAGAACATCCCAGGATGAAAAACCTTCCAGGGTTTGGCGATGAGCCTGATCAGTTTCCTAGATCTAGAACATGACCTTACACCTGGATCTTGCTTATAAAAATACCCCTTTTAACCAACTAAGGAGAGGGTGGGGAGGTAGTTCTCCATCAGGGAGGGGGGATTCTCAGCACTGACGCAGATGGTCGTGCTAGGGTAAGAGGAAGGTATTAAGTAAAAAGGGGTGTGTGCATGGGGGTGTTTGAAAGTAACCCAGTGATCAGGGGCACAGCCCAGCCACGTGGGCAATCAGCCTTATCTTCAGGTTAAAGTAAAATCTGCATCCAAATGCCAGGAGAACACATACAGTAAGACATTAACACATGCGCAATAAGTCATAAAGGAAGCGCACACTGGCCCTTTAAGAGTTCTTGTGCACTTGTTCCCAATGAAACCCCACACATGTCTCTGCTTGGTTATGTGATTGGAACAAATCCTAAATAAAAGTTCTATCTCATCCGAAATGAACACCCAAAGGTTGAATAGAAAGGGTGCGATATCAGTCCATTTTAATGGAGCTCTTTGTGCGTGACCGCTTTAATTTTCCCCACAACCATAGACGGATCAAACATACTGCAAATCGCACCCCCCAGCCACTGCCCTTCAAGCGGTCATGGCGGTTTAAAGATCGGAAGAGGAAATGAATAAATTTGGCGCTGGAGATACCAACCACAAATAAAAGCAGCTAGAAAGGGGCAAATACAATGGCCCCTTGGCACATAGATTTTTTCTTTATCCCCCTCTATGAATAAAAAACCCAAATCCCTATACAAGTCTATGGGATGGGATCATTGGTCAGTTGACATTCAGCACATAAATACTAAAGAAAGAAGGGTCCAAAACAGTGTTAATGGGTAACAGACATGCAGACGTAACCCTACTGGCCAATATAGCAGAGGTGGAAAATTAAAAGGACAACTGTATTGTCCAAGCTCCGCCCCCCCCAGTTCTGGGATCTATCCAATGGGGTAAAGCGCTCCTTGCAGAGTGTGGTCTTCTCCTTGGTTAGGCCCTGGGCCAGAAGGGAGGCGGAAAACATCAACATTACAGTTTTCCTTTTAAGATCAAAGCTTCATTCATTCAAAATCCACACTAAAATCACGCTTTATTCAGCTTTATGATGAATAGGTAGGCCCCAAATCTACAGTGGATTTCATAGGCCTTATTGAGTTTTGCTGGGTCTGGATTAGTTTTACAGCATTTGGGGCTGGATCCATTTTAAAGTTAGATATCTATTCACTGCAAACTTCTGGAAACCCACGTGCACAGGTAAAGAGCAAAACAAAGAACAGACAGTCCGGTTCGATACCTTGTTGTCTTTAAAACTTCCGCAGCCAAAGTTTCTTCAACACTGATTAATAATAGGATCCAGGTGAAAAAAAAAAAATAATTCCAGACTTAGCAGCTTGTCTACAGTTTGGGGCGTGGGTTGGAGCGATCTGTGCCTATTGCCTAAGAATATCACAGCTCTCTAGCAGAGTAACGATAACTGCTCGCTCCTGTAACAAAGTAACTTCCAGAAACACAATGCCCAACAGCTTACCCAGTTGAGGTGTGCTTTTTTCTGCTTTGATTGTGAAGGGGGAGGGAGATGGAGGAAGAATTCCCTTGGTTTTTATCTCCTACCGGACCCGGGTCCTGTGCTGTTGTGTTGATTTTATCCAGAACCCTTGGGTTTCTCAGGGACCATGAGTTCTGCAGAACTTTCTGTTGCGATGACATCTTTTATAGAAATGTCCTGTTTGATGGTTGGTTATATCCCGTCCAAGTTTAGGATTCCGTGATAGTGTCATATTCTGAACATTCCTTTTACAACAGTCACAGGTAACTTAGCAACCGTGGTGTTGCTAGGCTCCAGCACCTGTAATTACGTAATTATGGATTTCTTTGCTGTTATTACATTGTTGTCCACTGTTGCTTGTTTCATACAGGGAATTGAGACTGACAACAGTCCTATAGTGGTTGTTTGGGGGGAGGCGTGTCTGACACAATCTCAGGGGCTGCTCCCCTGGTAGTTTGACTACACGCAGAGGACTGATAGTCATGCTGGACATGTTCATCCTAAACCATTGAGAATCACAGTAATCACTTATTCAGTCTCAAGGGCCATAATATCCTTATAATTTACAGTAGGGGAACATTATCCATATAATACATGCGTGGTACCCAGAGGTCCCTGTATAACTCCGTCTGTCTGCTTGTACCTTTATATAGACACAGAACTCCTAGGGACTTCTAATATCCTTATAATTACAGTAGGGATACATATCCTTATAATACATGAGTGGTACCCAGAGTCCTGTATAACTCAGTCTGTGTCCTTGTACCTATATAGACATAGAACTCCTCAGTGACTTCTAATATCCTTATAATTTACAGTAGGGGATACATTATACCTTTTAATAAATGAATGGTGCCCATAGTTCCCTGTATAACTCAGTCTGTGTCCTGTACCTTATATGGACATAGAACTCAGTGACTTCTAATATCCTTTAATTTACAGTAGGGGATACATTATCCCTTATAATACATGAGTGGTGACCAGAGTTCCTGTATAACTCAGTCTGTGTCCTTGTACCTTATATAGACACAGAACTCCTCAGTGACTTCTAATATCCTTATAATTACAGTAGGGGATAACATTATCCTTATAATACATGAGTGGTACCCAGAGTTCCCGTATACTCAGTCTGTGTCCTTGTACCTTTATATAGACACAGAACTCCTCAGTGACTTCTAATATCCTTGTAATTTACACTAGGGGATACATTATACCTTTTATACATGAATGGTGCCCAAGTTCCTGTATAACTCAGTCTGTGTCCTTGTACTTATATGGACATAGAACTCAGTGACTTCTAATATCCTTATAATTTACAGTAGGGGATACATTATCCCTTATAATACATTAGTGGTGCCCATAGTTCCCTGTATAACTCAGTCTGTGTCCTTGTGCCTTATATGGACACAGAACTCTCAGTGACTTCTATCCTTATAATTGACAGTAGGGGATACATTATCCCTTATTAATACATGAGTGGTACCCAGAGGTCCCTGTAAACTCAGTCTGTGTCCTTGTACCTTTATATGGACATAGACTCAGTGACTTCTAATATCCTTATAATTTACAGTAGGGATACATTATACCTTATAATACAGAGTGGTGCCCATAGTTCCCTGTATAACTCAGTCTGTGTCCTTGTGCCTTTATATGGACACAGAACTCCTCAGTGACTTCTATCCTTATAATTGACAGTAGGGGATACATTATCCCTTATAATACATGAGTGGTGCCCAGAGTTCCCTGTATAACTCAGTCTGTGTCCTTGTACCTTTTATGGACATAGAACTCAGTGACTTCTAATATCCTTATAATTTACAGTAGGGGATACATTATACCTTATAATACATGAGTGGTGCCCATAGTTCCCTGTATAACTCAGTCTGTGTCCTTGTGCCTTTATATGGACACAGAACTCCTCAGTGACTTCTGTCCTTATAATTGACAGTAGGGGATACATTATCCCTTATAATACATGAGTGGTATTCAGTTCCCTGTATATCTCAGTCTGTGTCCTTGTACCTTTATATGGACATAGAACTCCTCAGTAACTTCTAATATCCTTATAATTTATAGTAGGGGATACATTATCCCTTATAATACATGAGTGGTGCCCAGAGTTCCCTTTATAACTCAGTCTGGGTCCTTGTACAGTTGTATAGACACAGAACTCTCAGTGATTTCTAATTCCTTTAATTTACAGTAGGAGATACATTATCCCTTATAATACATGAGTGGTACCCAGAGTTCTGTTATATCAGTCTGTGTCCTTGTACCTTTATATGGACAAGAATCCTCAGTGACTTCTAATATCTTATAATTTACAGTAGGGGATACATTATCCCTTATATACATGAGTGGTACCTAGAGTTCCTGTATAACTCAGTCTGGATCCTTGTAAGTTGTATAGACACAGAACTCCTCAGTGACTTCTAATATCCTTATATTTACAGTAGGAGATACATTATCCCTTATAATACATGAATGGTACCCAGAGTTCCCTGTATACTCAGTCTGGATCCTTGTACAGTTGTATAGACACAGAAATCTGTCAGGTAATGTATCTCCTACTGTAAATTATAAGGATATTAGAAGTCACTGAGCAGTTCTGTGTCTATACAACTGTACAAGGATCCAGACTGAGTTATACAGGGAACTCTGGGTACCATTCATGTATTATAAGGGATAATGTATCTCCTACTGTAAATTATAAGGATATTAGAAGTCACTGAGGAGTTCTGTGTCTATACAACTGTACAAGGATCCAGACTGAGTTATACAGGGAACTCTAGGTACCACTCATGTATTATAAGGGATAATGTATCCCCTACTGTAAATTATAAGGATATTAGACGCCCTGAGTAGTTTCTGTGTCATATAAAGGTACAAGGACACAGACTGAGATATACGGAATCTGGGTACCACTCATGTATTATAAGGGATAATGTATCTCCTACTGTAAATTATAAGGATATTAGAATCACTGAGGAGTTCTGTGTCTTAAACTGTCTCAAGGACCCAGCTGAGTTATAAAGGGAACTCTGGGCACCACTCATGTATTATAAGGGATAATGTATCCCCTACTTAAATTATAAGGTATTAGAAGTCTGAGAGTTCTATGTCCATATAAAGGTACAGGACACAGACTGAGTATACAGGAACTGATACCACTCATGTATTATAAGGGATAATGTATCCCCTACTTGTCAATTATAAGAACAGAAGTCACTGAGGATTTCTGTGTCCATCTAAAGGCACAAGGACACAGACTGAGTTATACAGGGAACTATGGCACCACTCATGTATTATAGGTAAATGTATCCCCTACTGTAAATTATAAGGATATTAGAAGTCACTGAGGAGTTCGTGTCCATATAAAGGTACAAGGACACAGGGTGAGTTATACAGGGAACTCTGGGTACCACTCAATGTAATTATAGGGATAATGTATCCCCTACTATAAATTATAAGGATATAGAAGTTCTGAGAGTTCTATGTCCATATAAGGTACAAGGACACAGACTGAGATATACAGGAACTGAATACCACTCATGTATTATAAGGGATAATGTATCCCCTACTGTCAATTATAAGGACAGAAGTCACTGAGGATTTCTGTGTCCATTAAAGGCACAAGGACACAGACTGAGTTATACAGGGAACTATGGGCACCACTCATGTATTATAGGTAAATGTATCCCCACTGTAAATTATAAGGATATTAGAAGTCACTGAGTTCTATGTCCATATAAAGGTACAAGGACACAGACTGAGTTATACAGGGAACTCTGGGCAACCACTCATGTTATTATAGGGATAATGTATCCCCTACGGTCAATATAAGGATAGAAGTCACTGAGGAGTCTGTGTCCATATAAAGGCACAAGGACAAGACTGAGTTATACAGGAACTATGGGCACCACTCATGTATTATAAGGTATAATGTATCCCCTACTGTAATTATAAGGATATTAGAAGTCACTGAGGAGTTCTGTGTCTATATAAAGGTACAAGGACACAGACTGAGTTATACAGGGAACTCTGGGTACCACTCATGTATTATAAGGATAATGTATCCCCTACTGTAAATTATAAGGATATTAGAAGTCACTGAGGAGTTCTGTGTCTACAACCTATCCACAGACATTGATGATAACTATTAAATCTCATCAGATGCACACATTAAACCCTTCCTCATCATAGCACCCAGGGGGTGTGCAACACCATTAAACCCTTCCTCCATAGGCACCAGGGGAGTGTGTAACACCATTAAACCCTTCCTTCTCATAGCACCCAGGGAGTGTGCAACACATTAAACCCTTCCTCTACCATAGCACCCAGGGGGTGGCAACACCATTAAACCCTTCCTCTACCATAGTACCCAGGGGGTGTGCAACACCATTACCCCTTCCTTTACCATAGGACCAGGGAGTGTGCAACACCATTAAACCCCTACTCTACCATAGCACCCAGGGGGTGTGCAACACATTAAACCCTTCCTCTATCATAGCACCCAGGGGGTGTGCAACACCATTAAACCCTTCCTCTACCATAGTACCCAGGGGGTGTGCAGCACCGTTAACCCCTTCCTCAACTCTAGGGGGTGTGTAGCACCGTTAACCCCTTCCTCAACTTCAGGGGGTGTGTAGCACCGTTAACCCCTTCCTCAACTTCAGGGGGTGTGTAGCACTGTTAACCCTTCCTCAACCCTAAGGGTGTGCAGCACTGTTAACCCCTTCCCAATCCTAGGGGGTGTGCAGCACTGTTAACCCTTCCTCAACTGTAGGGGGTGTGTGCACCGTTAACCTTCCTCAACTTCAGGGGTGGTGTGTAGCAATGTTAATCCCTTCCTCAACCCTAGGGGGTGTGCAGCACTGTTAACCCCTCCTCAACCGTACGGGGTGTGCGACCCATTAACCATTTCCTCAACTCTAGGGGTGTGAGCACCATTAACCCGTTCCTTAACCATAAGGACCCAGGTGTGTGCAACACCTTTAACCCTTTTCAACTAAAAGTGTGCAGCATCGTTAACCCCTTCCTCAACCATAGGACCCATGGGGTGTGCAACACCATAACCATTTCCTTAACTCTAGGGGATACAGACAGGACAGTAAGGGTACAGACAGGACAGTAAGGGTACAGACAGGACAGTAAGGGTACAGACAGGACAGTAAGGGTACAGACAGGACAGTAAGGGTACAGACAGGGGTACAGACAGGACAGTAAGGGTACAATCAGGGGTACAGTCAGGACAGTAAGGGTACAATCAGGGGTACAGACAGGACAGTTAGGGTAGACAGGACAGTCAGGGTACAGACCGGACAGTCAGGGTACAGACAGGGGTACAGACAGGACCGTAAGGGTACAGACAGGACAGTATGTACAGACATGGTACAGACAGGACAGTAGGGTACGACATGAGTACAGTCTGGGGTAGTGGTACAGACAGGAGTACAGTCTGGGGTAGTGGTACAGACAGGAGTAAGTCTGGGGTAGTGGTACAGACAGGAGTACAGTCTGGGGTAGTGGTACAGACAGGGGTGCAGGGGTACAGTGGTAGAGGGGTACAGAAAGGGGGAGAGGTACAGTCAGGGGTAAAGATAGGGATAAGTACAAAACGTGTGTGCACCCTGAGAGAACACTAGGGGTAGAACCCGGATGAGCCATGGAGGGGAGAATGACCCCGGACCCCAGTGGACCCCCTCACTTACACAGACCACTCCAGGTCGTTATCTCCGCCCCTTTAACCCGTCCTCTGCCATGTCGCTCTGTGCACCATCGGATCCTGCGTATCCCCAGTCCGCACGTCTCGCTCTCAGGCAATGCAAGAAACAAACCACCTCAGCGCGAAAGTCTCCCATAAACAGGCTCCGGGCTCCCAGTCCTTCTTCCTCCCACCCCCAGTCCGTAAGTGCGCTGGTCCTTTCCTAACGATCCTCTATGAGGAGAACTCCAGGACTGAACTATTCCTCAGGACGCGCAGGGGGGGATCAGGGAGGCCGCGCTGCTGCTTTGTCATCTCTCCCTTCTCTCTCTCTCTCTCTCTCTCTGCCCCGTGCACGCTGGGTAAAAATCTCGAACAGGCAAGACGAGTTCCTCCTCATAGTGTTTACAGGGAATATGGGGGGCGGGGCTTGCTGGGAATCTCCGCCTTTTAAAGGGGCCGCTGTTCTAACATAAAGCACATACACAAACAGCTGTCATTAAGGAAAAATCATGCGCGTGGCAAGTCAGTGCAAATAATCTCAGTGAACAAAAAAGAAATAAAATAAAGACCAGTGAAAAATACATTACATTATCATTCGCCTCTTCAATTTTGTAATCAATTGTCCCTATTGAGAGTTTTTTGTTGTTGACATTTTAAATAATTAGTTTAAAAAAAATATGATACATTTATATATATAACCTACCCCGTAGTGGATTTCTATGGGAGGGACTGTAAGATTATAGCCTTATAAACCTACCCCTGTAGTGGATTTCTATGGGAGGGACTGTAAGATTATAGCCTTATAACCTACCCCTGTAGTGGATTTATGGGAGGGACTGTAAGATTATAGCCTTATAACCTACCCTGTAGTGGATTTCTATGGGAGGGACTGTAAGATTATAGCTTATAAACTACCCTAGTGGATTTCTATGGGAGGGACTGTAAGATTATAGCCTTATAACCTACCCCTGTAGTGGATTTTATGGGAGGACTGTAAGATTATAGCCTTATAACCTACCCCTGAAGTGGATTTCTATAGGAGGGGCAGTAAGATTATAGCCTTAAAACCTACCCCTGTAGTGGATTTCTATGGGAGGGACTGTAAGATTATAGCCTTATAACCTACCCCTGTAGTGGTTTCATGGGAGGGACTGTAAGATTATAGCCTTATAACCTACCCCTGTAGTGGATTTCTATGGGAGGGACTGTAAGATTATAGCCTTATAACCTACCCCGTAGTGGATTTCTATGGGAGGGAACTGTAAGATTATAGCCTTAAAACTACCCGTGAGTGGATTCTATGGGAGGGAAAGTAAGATTATAGCCTTATAACCTACCCCTGTAGTGGACCTACCCTGTAGTAGATTTCTATGGGAGGGACTGTAAGATTATAGCCTTATAACCTACCCGTAGGGGATTTCTATGGGAGGAACGTAAGATTATAGCCTTATATCTTACAGTTCCAGGAGAAGAAGGAAACCAGAAGCACAAAGGGGTAGGTAATAATGAATAATGCACCCCCAACTGTAAATTAAGGGATATTAGAAGTCACCTTGGAGTTCTGACTGTATAAAAGGTACTCGCCCTGCAGCCTTGTGCTTTTATATGGTCACGGAACTCCTCTGTGACTTCAATATCCTTATAATTTACAGTGGGGGTAATTATCCACTATATAATGAACAGTTTAGCGGTCAAGTTCCCCTTTAATCCTTATTGATATACTGTTCTGAATCTACTTTTTTTATTTGTTTGTTTTTCAAATTCTTAGTTAAAAAAAAAAAAAAAAACTTTTTCTGGAACCCATGGATAATTAAACAGTTGGGTTAGTTCCCACATCACGCACGCACAAGCGGCACATGCAGGATTTTTGCAAGTGCTGCTGTGTGTGATACTCTGCGCTCCAGAACATATCTATTGGCACGCATGCGATCCGCACAAGAAGTCCTGCATACGTGCAAACTGGAGCGCCACGAACATAGTGGGAAACGTCCGGTAGCCTTGCATTGGAAATGCAAATCGGACGTGTGGATGAGCGCAAATTGCGCTCCGACACGAGACAAAGTGAGACCTAGCTCTTTATTTTTTTTAACTGCAGGTAAATAACAGCTTAGCGGACACATTCCCCTTTATCTCTTACAGCGGTGTCCTACAATTTGGAATCTTTTGTATGAATGACACTGCACATGAAATAAAGGTCAGAGGGGTCCGCCGCAGGACAAATAATAAAAAAATCTTCAGGATCCAACCATGTTATAACAGACCCGACTTTTTAATTCTCCATTTTTGCCTATCTAAGCCACGGTTCTTCTAGGAGTCAGATAATATTAGCAGGATTTTCCTTTATCTGCATATTCTATGGCATTTTTGCGTATTCTTTATCATACTCGTGATCCCTAATATGTGTGTGGATCAAAGAGTTCCACAATACCATAGCACCCAGGGGGTGTGCAACACCATTAAACCCTTCCTCTATCATAGCACCCAGGGGGTGTGCAACACCATTAAACCCTTCCTCTACCAATATGACACAGGATGAGTGTGTTGTAACACCATTAAACCCTGCCTCTTCACAGCACACAGGGAGTGTGCAACACCATTAAACCCTTCTCCTTACCATAGCACCAGGGGGTGTGCAACACCATTAAACCCTTCCTTCCATAGTACCCACGGGGGTGTGCAAACACCTTAACCCTTCCTTTACCATAGGAGCCACCGGGACTGAATAGAGAAGAGCAGCCGAGTAGATAGTAGTAGTGAGGAGTGGAAGAGAGAGTTGGAGATAGGAGGTAGAAGGAGAGGAAGACATGGAGAGTGGGGAGATGTGAGAGTAACGTCTAGAGAGAAGAGAGAATGGATGTAGGATGAGAGTGACCAGTCAGGCATGAGTTAGAGCAGTAGACCGAGAGAGTCAGTGTGACTTGGAGGGAGTTAGGGAGAGACGAGCTAGCAGAGTTGAGAGATGAGAGAAGGAGATAAGAGGTAGAAAAGAGAAGTGTGAGTGAAATAGATACCCTCCCCTCTTCTCCGTCCCCTCTTCTATTGAGCAGAGTGTGCAACACCATTAAACCCCTACTCTACCATAGCACCCAGGGGGTGTGCAACACCATTAAACCTTCCTCTATCATAGCACCCAGGGGGTGTGCAACACCTTAAACCCTTCCTCTACCATAGTACCCAGGGGGGTGGCAGCACCGTTAACCCCTTCCTCAACTCTAGGGGGTGTGTAGCACCGTTAACCCCTTCCTCAACTTCAGGGGTGTGTAGCACGTTAACCCCCCTCAACTTCAGGGGGGGTGTAGCACTGTTAACCCCTTCCTCAACCCTAAGGGGTGTGCAGCACTGTTAACCCTTCCTCATCCTAGGGGGTGTGCAGCACTGTTAACCCCTTCCTCAACTGTAGGGGGTGTGTAGCACCGTTAACCCCTTCCTCAAATTCAGGGGTGTGTAGCACTGTTAATCCCTTCCTCAACCCTAGGGGGTGTGCAGCACTGTTAACCCCTCCTCAACCGTACGGGGTGTGCAGCACACATAACCATTTCCTCAACTCTAGGGGGGTGAGCACCATTAACCCGTTCCTTAACCATAAGGACCCAGGTGTGTGCAACACCTTTAACCCTTTTCAACTAAAAGTGTGCAGCATCGTAAACCTTCCTCAACCATAGGACCCATGGGGTGTGCAACACCATTAACCATTTCCTTAACTCTAGGGGATACAGAGGACAGTAAGGGTACAGACAGGAGTAGGTACAGACAGGACAGTAAGGGTACAGACAGGACAGTAAGGGTACAGGCAGGACAGTAAGGGTACAGACAGGACAGTAAGGGTACAGACAGGGGTACAGACAGGACAGTAAGGGTACAATCAGGGGTACAGTCAGGACAGTAAGGGTACATCAGGGGTACAGACGGACAGTTAGGGTAGACAGGACAGTCAGGGTACAGACAGGACAGTCAGGTACAGACAGGGTACAGACAGGACAGTAAGGGTACAGACAGGACAGTATGGGTACAGACAGCGGTACAGACAGGACAGTAAGGGTACAGACATGAGTACAGTCTGGGGTAGTGGTACAGACAGGAGTACAGTCTGGGGAGTGGTACAGACAGGAGTACAGTCTGGGGTAGTGGTACAGACGGAGTACAGTCTGGGGTAGTGGTACAGACAGGGGTGCAGGGGGGGACAGTGGTAGAGGGGTACAGACAGGGGGAGAGGGTACAGTCAGGGGTAAAGATAGGGTAAGTACAAAACGTGTGTGCACCCTGAGAGAACACTAGGGGTAAGAACCCGGATGAGCCATTGGAGGGGAGAATGACCCGGACCCCAGTGGACCCCCTCACTTACACAGACACTCCAGGTCGTTATCTCCGCCCCTTTAACCCGTCCTCTGCCATGTCGCTCTGTGCACCATCCGGATCCTGGTATCCCCCAGTCCGCACGTCTCGCTCTCAGGCAATGCAAGAAACAAACCACCTCAGCGCAAGCAAGTCTCCCATAAACATGGCTCCGGCTCCCAGTCCTTCTTCCTCCCCCACCCCCAGTCCGTAAGTGCGCTGGTCCTTTCCTACGATCTCATGAGGAGAACTCCAGGACTGACATATTCCTCAGCGACGCGCAGGGGGGGATCAGGGAGGCCGCGCTGCTGCTTTGTCATCTCTCCCTTCTCTCTCTCCCTTCTCTCTCTCTCTCTCTCTCTGCCCCGCTGCACGCTGGGTAAAAATCTCGAACAGGCAAGACGAGTTCCTCCTCATAGTGTTTACAGGGAATATGGGGAGGGGCGGGGCTTGCTGGGAATCTCCGCTTTTAAAGGGGCCGCTGTTCTAAACTAAAGCACATACACAAACAGCTGTCATTTAAGGAAAAATCATGCGCTGGCAAGTCAGTGCAAATAATCTCAGTGACAAAAAAGAAATAAAATAAAGACCAGTGAAAAATACATTACATTATCATTCGCCTCTTCAATTTCTTGTAATCAATTGTCCCTATTGAGAGTTTTTGTTGTTGACATTTTTAAATAATTAGTTTTAAAAAAAATATGATACATTTTATATATATACCTACCCCTGTAGTGGATTTCTATGGGAGGGACATGTAAGATTATAGCCTTAAACCTACCCCTGTAGTGGATTTCTATGGGAGGGACTGTAAGATTATAGCCTTATAACCTACCCCTGTAGTGGATTTCTATGGAGGGACTGTAAGATTATAGCCTTATAACCTACCCTGTAGTGGATTTCTATGGGAGGGACTGTAAGATTATAGCCTTATAACCTACCCCTGTAGTGGATTTTATGGGAGGGACTGTAAGATTATAGCCTTATAACCTACCCCTGTAGTGGATTTCTATGGGAGGGACTGTAGATTAAGCCTTATAACCTACCCCTGAAGTGGATTTCTATAGGAGGGGCCGTAAGATTATAGCCTTAAAACCTACCCCTGGAGTGGATTTCTATGGGAGGGACTGTAAGATTATAGCCTTATAACCTACCCTGTAGTGGATTTCTATGGGAGGGACTGTAAGATTATAGCCTTATAACCTACCCCTGTAGTGGATTTCTATGGGAGGGACTGTAAGATTATAGCCTTAAAACCTACCTGTAGTGGATTTCTATGGGAGGGAACTGTAAGATTATAGCCTTAAAACCTACCCCTGTAGTGGATTTCTATGGGAGGGAAAGTAAGATTATAGCTTATACCTACCCCTGTAGTGGGACCTACCCTGTAGTAGATTTCTATGGGAGGGACTGTAGATTATAGCCTTATAACCTACCCCTGTAGTGGATTTCTATGGGAGGAACTGTAAGATTATAGCCTTATAATCTTACAGTTCCAGGAGAAGAAGGAAACCAGAAGCACAAAGGGGTAGGTAATAATGAAAATGCACCCCCAACTGAAATTAAAGGGATATTAGAAGTCACTTGGAGTTTGTGACCTGGATAAAAGGTACTCGCCTGCAGCCTTGTGCTTTATATGGTCACGGAACTCCTCTGTGACTTCTAATATCCTTATAATTTACAGTTGGGGGTACATTATCCACTATATAATGAACAGTTTAGCGGTCAAGTTCCCCTTTAATCCTTATTGATCATATACTGTTCGAATCTACTTTTTTTATTTGTTTGTTTTTAAATTCTTAGTAAAAAAAAAAAAAAAAAACTTTTTCTGGAACCCATGGATAATTAAACAGTTTGGGTTAGTTCCCACTATCACGCACGCACAAGCGGCACATGCAGGATTTTTGAAGTGTGCGTGTGTGATACTCTGCGCTCCAGAACATATCTATTGGCACGCATGCGATCCGCACAAGAAGTCCTGCATACGTGCAAACTGGAGCGCCACAGAACATAGTGGGAAACGTCCGGTAGCCTTGCATTGGAAATGCAAATCGGACGTGTGGATAGAGCGCAAATTGCGCTCCGACACGAGCACAAGTGAGACCTAGCTCTTTATTTTTTTTAACTCAGGTAAATAACAGCTAGCGGACACATTCCCCTTTAATCTCTTATCAGCGTGTCCTACAATTTGGAATCTTTTTGAATGACACTGCAAATGAATAAAGGTCAGAGGTGCCGCAGACAATAAAATAAAAATCTTCAGGATCAACCAATTAACTGACGACATATCTAAGAGATGTTTATAAGGGTATAATATGCAGAATATTCATGGCTATGTGTATTTACTATGTAATAATATGTGACGGACAAGAGCACAAGACACTTATTTATTATATATAATAATAAAAATAAATTATATAACTATATATTTCCATTAAAGTAAAATTATTGAAAGCAGGGATTCCGTTATCTCTGTATGATTCACCACATCCCATATGAACATCACCAAACACATTCCAAAAGCAATGAATGGGTATAAATGTAACACGTATTACTAGACCAATGATGACTGTCCTTCGCCATCCCAGTCAGAAAAGATTATTTCCCCAAACTGCTATACTTTAGCGAGTAGTAGTACCTTGCTCGCACAAGCTTGCACTCTGTGTCTCTGTATTTAGTATGGCCTTTAATCTTCATATTGCCTTCATACTTAATGGACACTTTTTCACCAAACGGGCAAGCTGCCCCACCCCTCAGGATTACACATAGCAATTGTCGGCATACACACCGTAAACACGTATACAAAACAGTAAAAAAGAAAAACAAACAATTACAATCTGGTTAGGCTACTACTGTATAATGGTTTCGTTTTGCCCACACAGGCCATTTTTTATGTTATATACACTTTGGGTGGGGGGTAGGGAATTGTATTCTTCCATGGCTGGCTTATGTTATTATGTTATTGCAAACATACTGTATATTTTCAAAACTGATTGGTTATATAGTGGGTAATGTACCCCCAACTGTAAATTATAAGGATATGAAGTCATGAGGAGTCCCGTGACCATATATAATCACGAGGCCGCAGGGCGAGTACCTTTATACAGGGCACGGAACTCCAAGGTGACTTCTAATATACCTTTAATTTACAGTTTGGGGTGATTATTTATTATACACCTACTTCTGGTTTCCTTCTTCTCCTGGAACTGTAAGATTATAAGGCTATAATCTTACAGTACCTCCCATAGAAATCCTCTACAGGGGTAGGTCTGATTCTAAATCAATCAGATTTTTAGCCACCACTGGGTATACCTGATAATACCGTGGGGTTCTCACAGTAGGGTCTGTACCGAGCGGTTTAAGTCTCCTTCCCACCGCACCCGTGATAGGATGCAGCATCTAGTCTAATGGTAGTTAATGGTGGTGTGCTCCAGACGCCATTCGACAATCTGCTGGCCATAAAGCTAGCCATAAGCTACAAAGTTTTTTTCACTCTTGCTAAGGTGCCCATAGAAGAAAGAAGATGGTGCATTTGGAGGGATTAACATTTCGATCGGATCGTTCCGAGTGAACCAATCTCTCTGCAGGTTTCAAGCTGAAATCTTTCGATCGGATTTCCTATTGCTGCCCTCGATCAGAAATTCATAGTGTATAGCTATCTTAACTAACTTCAGAAAAGATCATTTTTGGGGCTTTTTTCACAGCACATCATGTGCCTGTCACAGACTCAGACAGACAGGACAAGCTTGTAACTTAAAGGGACACTATACTGAAAAAATTACTTTGCTTCATCTTAATCTAATTGAATACATGTAAGTAGCAGTTACTCTGAGTTGTGTGTGTAGCTGCATGTCTTCTATCCAGCACACATTTTGTTTAGGAGCAGTATCCCCCTCCTCTTTTAACCACTCCCACTTCCATCCGACCCGACTTTTTTCCCACAAACCATGCCTGCACACAGCATACAGTATTCCAACTGTCAATACTCTGTCACCATTCCAGCTACAGTAAAACTACTCACAGAAGAATAATTATTGAGAGCAAAGAACTTGATTGACAACTGATTGACAGTTTTGATTGGATATCTAAGAAATAGGGGGCAGATCAACAAAAAATGACACAAGTGGGTTGGGAAGAATTACAGTATCCAGTTAGGTCAATTTAAAATAGCCTTTTTTTCGGTATAGATGCCATTAAGTTCCAGAGAAGCTAGAGACATAATACTAGGCCTATTTGAAAGGTAAGAGTCTTCTCAATAGAGGGCACAGTACCACTTCAAATACAATTCATAACAGTGCTCCTTGTTGGTGGTGTTAATAAAATCTTTGCTTTCTTATAAAAGCCCTTCGTCTTACCTTTACACCATTCCACCAGCGACTGCTCTCCCTGCAGCAATAAAGAATATCCGAAGGTCCAAACATGGTCCAAGTCATGCTGCTACTTATGGTCACCAACGCCACTTCTAGGAGATCTGTCACCTTCTGATGATGTCAGGGCATGTGCAGTTATTCTTTTCCATCATAAAGTAGCAATGGTGCATGCCTCAACCGCCAAGGGAGGCGGAGCAATGGAAAGGGAGGCAGCGGCGGAAAAGCAGCTCACCAAACCAAGCATACACACGACACGATCACGTACTGAGCGATCGAGTCGAGCGAGCGAGCAAAGCGAGCAGCGAGCGACGAGCGAGCGACCCGAGCGTACGACAGGACGAGCGAGACGATCTAGCGACGACGAGCGTAGCGAGCGAGCAGCGAGGAGCGACGCGAGCGAGCGAGCTGAGCGAGCGAGCGAGCAGCGAGCGAGCGAGCGAGAATGGAGCGAGCGAGCGAGCGAGCGAGAGCGAGCGAGCGAGCGAGGAGCGAGCGAGCGAGCGAAGACGAGCGAGGAGCAGCGACGATGCGAGGAGAGCACGAGCGAGCGAGCGAGCGAGGAGCGACGACGAGCAGAGCGAGCGGCGATGCGAGCGAGCGAGCGAGCGAGCGAGCGAGCGAGCGAGCGGCGAGCGAGCGAGCGAGCGAGCGAGCGAGCGAGCGAGACGCGCCGAGGGAGCGGCGAGAGGAGCGAGCGAGCGAGCGAGAGAGCAGCGCGAGCGAGAGAGGCTAGCGAGAGGAGCGACCGAGCGCAGCAGCAGCACGAGCAGGGAGCAGCGAGCGAGCGAGCGATAACGCAGGCAGCGACGATCGAGCGACTATCTATCTATCTAGCTATTCTATCTATCTATCTATCTATCTATCTATATCTATCTATCTATTTCTATCTATCTACTATATCTATCTATATATCTATCTATCTATATCTATCTATCTATCTATCTTCTAGTCTATCTATTTTCTCTATCTATCTATTCTATCTATCTATCTCTATCTATCTTATATCTATCTATCTATGCTAATATCTATCGATCTATCTATTCTATATCTATCTATCTATCTATCTATCTATTATCCTCTATCTATCTATCTGTCTGTCTGTCTGTATGTATGTCTGTCTGGTCTGTCTGTTGTCTGTCTAGTCTGTCTATCTATCTATCTATCTATCTATCTCTCTCATCTCATATCTCTCTATCTATTATCTCTCTATCATCTATCTATCTATCTATCTATCTCTCATCTATCTATCTATCATCTATCTATCTACTATCTATCTATCTATCTATCTATCTCTCTCTCTCTCTCTCTCTCTCTCTCTCTCTATCATCTACTTCTATCTATCTATCTACTTCTATCTATCTATATCTATCTCTATTATCTATCTATTTATCTCTCTCTCTATCACTATTATCTATCTATCTGATTATCTATCTATAATCTATTATCTACTATCTATCTATCTATATCTATCTATCTATCTATCTATCTATCTATATCTATCTATCTATCTATCTAATCTACTGTCTGTCTGTCTGTCTGTCTGGTCTATCTAATATCTATCTATCTATAATCTATCTATCTATCTATCTATCTATCTATTCTATCTATCTATCTATTATCTATCTATCTATCTATCATCTATCTATCTGTCTTGTCTGTCGTCTGTCTGTCTATCTAAGTATCTATCTATCTATCTATCTATCTATCTATCTATCTATCTACTATTCTATCTATTTCTATCTATAATCTATCTATCTATCTAACTACGTATATTTGTTGGAACTTCAGATCTTTATCTTTGCAAGGAGAGAACTTCTACTCTGCTGTGCCACAATTTTACAGTTTCAACTACTGGATTATAGGGATTATAACAAATAAAATCGTAATGACATACGTATGGAGGACATCAGTGTTATACTGGTCAGTTCACGTTGAACAGCGCCCCCTAGATAGTCAATTTTGGTCACAAATGCAAAGCACAATGAAACCATCAACCTGCAGTAATCACACACAAATTAAATCTCCCAACCCCTAGTTACAGGAGGAACATCCCACTGCACAGAATTCTAATGACTAAGACATGAATTTAATCAGGAAGATAAGAGGAAGTTTTTGAAAGTTTGGGAATCTCCTGGGGGCCGGTGCTAATTAAAGATCAGGAGCCAATCATCATTAAAAAAAAAACTTCACATGGAAAGGAAAAAAACCTTGCTTGTCCCAAAGGCTTTCAAGGATTCTGGGAAATGGAGCTTATTAACCCCCTGAGACCTGCAAGTTGAAGTTTGCTAACTTTTTGTCATTGTAATAAGCCTGTGACCCCCACCAAGGAACATTACATAATTTGGGTAATGAATCTGCTAATTAATACAGTAAATTGAAAAATAGTTAGTATGGGGGAAATTCGTAGTTAGTTCGAGTTAAATTGAGTTAAATTTGTCTGGAAAAGGGGAATTATTAGTAATGTATAAATAGTAGATAGACATCAATCAATATTGACCCAATCCCTCTGTCGGACAGATTACCGATTAATAAACTGAACCGCAGCGCTACCACAAATATTTTGCCGCCATTGGTGGTGGTGATCGGCTGACATATCCGATATTTAAATCAAAATATCGTTCAGACTGTCAATTGGGTCCAAATATCAGCCTAATGTTGGCCTCACATTAGATTACTTTTCTCATTCTTAATCTATAAATAAATACATGTAAGTAGCCTTACTGTGTTTGTGTTGCTGCATGCCTTCAAGGAGCAAAACATGTTTTAAACCACTCCCCCTTTCATCTGACCTGACTTTTTCCCCACAAACCAACTGTTTAAACAGCACATAGCATTCAAACTGTCAACACTTTGCCACCATTCAGCTACAGCAAAACTGCTCACAGAAGAATAGTTTATGATAATAAAGCACTTGATTGACAGCTGAAATGTAAGATGTTTTAGATTGGATATCTAAAGAAATAGGGGGCAGATCAACAAAATAATGGCACATGTGGTGGTTGAAAAGAATTAAGTGTCCATTAATGATCAATTTAAAACAACTTTTTTTCCAGTATAGATGCGCTGCCAATAGGATATTAGCTCCTAGCCCCAATTGGCGCATTCGTGGTTTCAGATTAAATAACCCCTATAACTTATGTTCTGTATGTTTGTTTTTTTTTCATTTTGCCTTCACTTCCCTTAATTGTCTCTCTGATGTGGAGTGATGCCTTGGTATCTATGGTCTGCTTGTGTGTAAAGCCTCGTACACATGTTGGATCGTTTTCGTACAATGCAGCCGACGAACGTTTAATGACATTATCGTTAATCCTCATAATTGAAACGACATCTGTACACACAGCAGCAATAGTCACCATGATAGTCGTTAGATATAGACGTTCGACGTAACATTCGTATCTTTGCGCAATTACGAAAGCAGGCATGCGCCTTTTTATATTTTTTCGTAGGACGTTAACGATAATCTGCCGGCCATGTACAAATATACGATAATCGTCGAACAAATCTGCCAAGCTGATCGTCGGAAAAAGCCGACAATAGTTGACGGTCGTTGGTCTTTGACGATCGTTGATGCTATATTTTCGTACGAATATCGTGCCATTGCTCGTCCGTCGCTGCATCTTTTACGACAATTATCCAACGTGTGTAGGAGGCTTAAGCCTTGGCACCTGTACCTGGTACTTATTTATCTCAGTGTGGTGTCCTGTGCTGCACCACTGGGTCGACCTATTGTTAGGGACTATTTATAGTGAGGTTGTGTAACTGCACATAAATAAATTAGGTCAGTAGAAGGGAGTGTCCTGAATAGGTAGAATTATAGTAAATACCGTGCGTTAGTTCTAGACAAGAATTACAAGGCACATTCCTATTTTTCTAGATACATTTGAAGATAAGCAGGAGTGCTGCATGCTGTTTAATTGAGTTAAAGGTCAAGGAGCTGCTTTTGCATTACTAAAAATAGGTGTAGAGACATTTTTGTTTGTTTGTTGGTGGAGGGGCTGTAGTCCCAGGATGCCCTGTATGGACTGAATTTTATGAGGAAGATCTAGTCTTACCTTCGACAGACAATATGGCAGCTCCCGGTGTTTTTTGTTGCATCCTTGTATAGGACACAAAAAGGGTCATTAATCTGCCCCTTCCCAGCGAGTGTTTCGTTATGTTACACGGGCGACTGTTTTCACAGAGATCTGACCAATCACTGCTCCAGATCGAAATATCTTCAGGAATCCCTGCTGTCACTTCCTCCCACTCTCTGCGCTAATTAGTACAGGGAGATACAAAGATGCTCTGCAGACAGCCCCTCTGTCTACTGAGCATGTCTTGTACCAGTGGTTTAAGTAAGTGGGCGTCTCTGAAGCAACTGAAGAACTCTACTGCATGTATCCTTATTTAGCAGGTAAATGATACATACATTTTCCTCTCAGATTATGTGCAAGTCCGGAAAAAACTTTTCAATTAAATTTGTAGTTATTTATAGTGAGAGTCTGAGCGGTGTCCCGATTATTGACTGCAGCGGTAAATTGTGCTTTGCATTTCGTGGTATTTCTTTGATGCATTTTTTTTCATGTGTTAAATCTACCGCATGGTCATTGCCCTCTCCTACTAGCTGAACCTGTACACAAGTTAGGATATCTCCCAGTACAAACAATGTTGGCCTCCCAGGCAATACAACCTGACATTAATTATTAACTCTTTTCACATTTTTAAACCTAATTTTTACTTTATCAGTACAGTACTTTAAATTTTCTTTATTTTCTTGTTTCCCACCTTGGGAAATCTAAAGGGTCACATTCCTTTTCCAGATACCATCATATATTAAAAGCATAATGGCATGTCCTAAGCTTATAATTGATAGGAAATGGAACACATGGTACAATCTTGTACCTTTCTTCCAGCCGACAGACTGAAATACGTCACTTGGTTTATTAGTGATTTCTTTACAGCAATACAGTTTATGGGCTTTCCTAGTAGATAAAGTCACTGGTATCCACCCACTTCTCTGTTTTACGGTCTGCACATGCTCTGTATCAAAATGATCAAACTTTGTATACCTTGTACTATGAGGGAAGGAGGAGTGGGAAGTGACTGGGTGACTGGACTATTTCATTTTAAGAAGTATGTGAACTGACACAATGATTTCTGGTGTATACACTCAAGCATGAGCAGGCTAAATGCAGTAAATGTAGATGTAAATCACACATAATCACTAAGCTTTTATTCTGTGCTCATGGCCGATCAAGCAAACACCCAAATCTAATGTATCAAATCTGACCATTGTTTCCACCTCTCCACTCAGGTGACCAAATCTGTGTGGCTATAGCGGTGTACATCTTTAGTATAACCTAAGAGAATCGCACTAGACACATCTAAAATCGGGGGCATAGTGTTCCTAAAGTAGGGTTATTGTTTGATGCTCTCAGGAGAGGGGTAATATGTATATTTTTGTAACCTTGGCATGTTCACTTGTTGGACAATCCTGTTCTAGTGCTCCCTGCTTATCGAAGGTATAAGAGATAAAAATCTCTTAAAGTCTATTGGAAAGGTCAGGGGCCCAACATGTTCTCACATAGAAACAAAGGGGACGTTAATCCTTATTGCTACTTCAGGGAGAAAAACAAAGTTTACATGAAAGGCAAAGATTAGTTTATTTACTCTGAAATTAAAGGCATGTGGTTTGATGTCTACAGCTTTGGCTATTAAGACACACGTAACAACTTCTTCTTCCTGACCGTCTGTTCCGAGACTTCGGACGTCCGGCCAGGAGGAAGGACTTCGGTTTACCGCGACCGATTCGGACGAACGGTCAGTCGGACATGGGCAAAAACGCATGCGAAACATGGACTATCGGTCGATCTGACCGAAATATTGATCGTGTGTGCGCCTTTCGATCCCGCATCTGAACAAAGATCGGTGGAAGATTCGCACAGGCATTTCTATTCAATGATTCATGTTTTGTAATAACGCGAGGATGGTCAATGATGCTGTTAATGTTTTCCAAAAACAGAATATGGATCTACAGTTTCTATCGTTCTGTAAAACAATGGACAATATGAGGTCAGTGCTGCTGCAGTGCAACTCTCTGGTTGAAAACATCAAATGGCAGCCTATGAAAAAACCAAAATGGCAGCCTGTTGGCTACTTTTAAACACTCATCCCCATGCCCAAAACTAGAAATTAAAAGACGTGATCCGTGGTAAATATACATTCGGCCATGGGTGTTGAATATTCACGTATATACAGTGATGACAAGTTAATAGGGACTAATGAGAAATCACATGGTACCCCACTGTAGACTGAAACCTGTTCCACATCAATTGTCTCCCATTTGGTTGGAAAAAAAACATTAAAGAATGATCCGATTGGCTGAAGTGAAGTTATATACATCCCTCTATTAGCTGTCGGTGGTTGCCGCTACCCAATATCAATGGAACGCCCCGTAACCCTCAGGGTTATAAAGTTTGCCAGAACCATTGTGTTACCTAGATGGTTTATGAGTAGTGTGAAGCCACTGTTACATCCTGTGGTAGAACTCATATTATTCTAATTGGTGTTTAGGATGATTTAATATGAGACCTATTAGTTTACACATTTATGGGACAGTCACTAATGTACTTTATTTACAGGAAAAACACATTCAGGCTGCTATTTATTTAAATACAGATATATTCAATCAGGGGATTCAATAAAAGTTCTTATTGTTTAAAATCGTGCTAATTTTGCTCCAACCAATCAGGATTATTTAACATTTGTAAGCTTGCATATGATTGGTTGGGGCAAAATTAGCACCATTTTAAACGATAAGAACTTTTATTGAATAACCCTGAATATATTGTCTGTACATGTAGGTTATTCTGCACAATCATTTAAAACTATCCACAAATAGGGGCTACCATACTGCATTACATTTCTAGGTAAAGAAAGACCCATGTCTAAAATAAATTTAGCAGGTATTCCTCATATAATAAGGAAAATCTTCTAGATTTTTTTTAAATTAAAACATGCCATCATTTATTTCTGTTTCTTCCGTTTTCCATGTTCCTCTGCTGTTGGTGATATAAGCCCCATTGAATCTATAGGAATGGTGTCAATTAAAGATTTGGCTCATGCAAAAGCAGAGGATCTGGGAAAAAGAGGAGGGACAGCAGCCAAACATATCCATTTTATAAAACAGAGCATTTTCAATGTAAAAATGTTACAAATATCAGGTATTTTGTGTGTCCGTATCAAGTATAGTTCATCTGAACAAGATAAACAACCTTACTACGACCCTATAATACCCAAGCTGTGTCCCCAACAGGAGGTAATAGGATTTCCCCATATTTGGGAGAAAGGAGGCAGGTGGTAAGGAAACAAACAGCAGGTTTACTCATCACACAGCAAGATGTCAGAACTAACAGTCACAGCAGAATGAAGTGAGAGTGTTCCATAGAACACTGATCCAACTGCAACTCCCAGAATTCTCAGCCAGTGCCTTGAAGGATATCTAAACTTTTACTGGAAAATATCATTCTTCTAACTATCACTGTACCATTTGTTTTTTGTTGATCTGCCCTTATTTCTTTAGAAATCCAATCTGAAACATCTTACATTTCAGCTGTCAATCAAGAGCCTTATTATATAAACTTGCTGTGTGCCGTTAGGGGTGACGGTTTGTATGTGTAAAAAGCATGGTTAGAAATGTTCTTCTCCCAGTTCTAACTCACAGTGATTACTTAGCCTGCTTGACTTTCTCAGAATGCCAGTCAGATGGGGATGAGGTTGGTAAGAAGGGGGGGGGGGGGAGAGAGATATTTAGCCTGAGGCAAAACAGTACTGGATTGAGGGCATGCAGCAACCAACAACACCTCAGAGTAAGGGTGAGGCCACACTGCAACGCACAGGAATGCAAGTGTTATCGCACGCGAGTGGTGGGAAATTCTTGTGCGTTTTGCGATGCGTTTTCGCTGTTTTGCATTATGGAAACGCATGCGTTAACGCACCAAAAATGAATGCGTTACCAAAACGCGAAGGGATGGCAATCGCGTCGCTTCGGAAATCGCGGTATTTTTGCGTTCCGCAATTTCCAATCGCGTGCCTTCGGAAATCGCGGGAATTTTGCGTTCCCGTGATTTCATTTTAGCGAAAATCGCAAGCACGAAACGCGTGAAAAACGCGCTAGTGTGGCCTAGCCCAAGTGCTGCTTATTTAATCTATAAATTAAGCTTAGGTATTTTTTTCAGTTCACGTACCCTTTAAGCATTAGCTGTAAAACTTGTCTTGTCATTGCTACTAAAATGAACTCTGCGCATCTCATTGATTGAATCCCAGAATCCTGCCGCTCTTAAAGGGAGTGAAAGCTAATTATAAAGCGCACTAAATGATCACAGGCACTACTAACACAGAAATAGGAATAAATCTATGGCTATTATTGACCTGCCGTGAATGGAATTGCCTTTTAAGATTACTGTTAACAGTTTGCCCAAGTAATTACAAGGCAAACACCTACTCCAAGGCAAATGATCCATTAACAAACACTCTGATTAGTCATTTATGGACAATTGTGAAACACAAGGCAACTAAGCGTTTTATTGCTCAACTGAGATAACGTGGTCTGTGATACCCCGACCTTTGCTTAGGCACCGATAAATAAGCCATCTCAAGGACATTGAGGAGAGGGACAGAATAGAACTGGAGGCACAGGGATCCATAGTAAGTTAAACAAGGGTCCCTTCTCCTCATGGCCTTATATTTCACTTTCTAACACTAGCCATAACACATCAAGATTTTTGATCGTTTCAAACATTTCTCAAGTTCCCGATGGCCAAAGCTTCTTCAGTAAACTCTTGCCGATATAAAGATCTGTAAAGTGGGAAAAGAATCTGATTCGAAACTGACGGTTCTCGGAACTTTTAAAATTCAACACCAATTATCAAATATTCGATATCGAACTTGAAATTTGATATTACACTATGATGTATCAATGATGTATAAGCAATGTCTATCCGGAAATAACACCCTAAGGTTCGTACACACGTGCGATTGTGGGTGCCGACCCGCGACGCCACGATGTGTACAAACGATCGTTTGTCCAAAACCGGCCCGGTATGGGCACTTTATCATCCAAAATAGTCGTTAGTTCGGGGATCGTTGCCCAATCCGCCGAGCGGATCCCTAAACGAGCGGGTTTCGGTGCCCATACAAGGGCCATTATGGGCCGAAACGCTCGTTATACACATCGTGCGTGGCGGGTCGGCACCCGCAATCACACGTGTGTACGAACCTTAGTGTGTTTCAATCTCTCCACTACTACCACACCCCCTCTCTTCCACCACTGTTCAGCATGCTCAGTGCACATCCCCTAGGGAGAAAAGGAAAAGCTAAGCATATTGAGGTACTACTAAGGCCTAGTGATCTGGTATGGTAAGTCAGTTTTTTTTTTTTTTAAATAGTAAGGAAGGAAGTTGGTATTATTGAAAGGGTTATCCTTGAAGGACATATGTCTTTTCCAGCCACATCTTATCTTTTAACCTTCGGTGGTTGAGGATCCGAGGGTGGTAATACACAATCACTGTGATATTCACTTTATATGAATATCTTGGGTACCTCCCAACCTCTCCAGTACCTGGACATTCTAGTTGATGTGGGTTTCTAGTGTTGGAGAAGTAAGTTATCCATAAGGCATGTGTCTGCAAATTCCACGCGTGCTTGAGAGAAGTAGTGATCCTTAACCCATAAGCCCGATCTGTCTATGCTGAAGTGAATGGCAGGTGGAAGGAGTAAGTTTAAATACAAGGATATTAGCTGTTTCCATCACTGTTTCAAAAACAAATGCAGAGACAGCTGCCCACATTCTCAGGAAGATATATAGTGACTGAGACCACCATTATGTACAGTATACTGTAAGAGAAATTTGAAATATTGGAACATCATTGGGGTCTGGGACCTCATACATTCAATAGGAAACAATAGGTGTTGTTGTAAAGGAGAACTAAAGTGCTTCTAAAAAAACAATTTTAACTGCGTCCCCTATAGATTAAAATGCCAATCACCTGAGAGTTCTTCATAGATGCAAATACTCCTAACACTGGGGTAGATACAGTTTGCTGGAGCACAGAAAAAACATTCACATACAAATCCCCTTTTAAAATACGTTTCCAGTGAAGATATCTCACCTTGAACTCTCTCCAGTTCCTCCCTGTTTTTAGCCACCTCCTTTAAGGCTTTGTGAGCTCTTTGTGAGCTTGTGGCAACCATTAAAGGATATGTTCCACCACACAATTATTTTTTTAATTTACTATTTATCAGCCCCAAAATTCCATTTTGCTTAAAAGCTTTAATAATGCACCCAGAATGGGAGAAATTCTTCTTACAACCTCTACGATACACCGCCATGTGCTCCACGCTTCTCTCTGTAAGGCTGACGGCCATTACCAGATGAGCCTCCACTGCTTCTGCTCGTGAACGGAAAGTATAATATATTAAACTTTTAAGCAAAACATACTGAGGTTTGTGAGGTCCTGAATAACATCAAATTTTGTTATTAGGGGTGTACATAACCCTTTAAGTACCTGGCTTGTGCAGTCTCATAAGTATTGGCTGTTTAGTACACATCACAGTTTGACAGAAGCTAGCGCCTTTAAAAAATCCCTGTGTGAGCATCTAGGAAACTTTAGGGTTGATATCTTCATGCAGGAAACACTGGGGAGAAAGGTATGTATTGCAAAAATGGGTTTGTGAGTGTAACTCAGTGTATGATCTTTAAGCTATGGATTAGCTTACTGGCAACAACTTTGGCAATCTATTGTGTAGATTCTCCCTGTCCCTATCATTGTTATCCTGCTGAGTGGCTAAACAAGGTTGGGGTGCTGCAATGGGTCTAACATTCGCTCCTTTTTCTGACCTCCATAGAAACAAAACGGGCTGCTACAATTAACCATCATGTAGCTTTAAATGGATGTTCAAGCTACCAAGTCCCGCAAAGAAATGTGTATATATGTATTGTTTGGCCTCCAAAAACACTGTGAATTTAAGTGTCCTTAACAAACTTATACAGGAGAGTATTCTATAATATGGTCTCTCTAAGTGATTATTGACACAACTGCTAGAAATACCTTGCCAAATTTCTCAGCCATTTGTAACAATGTCAGAGTAGCTTAGTGAAACAGATGGAGTCTAAATTGTTCCCGTACGCATTGAGAAACATTTCCAAGCTAAACTGTGCCTTAAGAGAATTTCTATCTATTCAACAATATATCTAACACAAGACAAGACTGACCAAAAGACAGATGGTAGATGTATTGAAGCATTTGTCCCATCCAGACCCATCTCCTACATTCTCCCAGATCTTCTATGTCTACTAGTGATGGATCCAAACTCGAACCCGAGTTTGGGTCAAACTTAATGAGTTTGTAATAACTACCCAACTAGTTAAGTTTCTCGAACTAGCGGAAATTATATATAATTATCAGTAGCCCTTGAATGTAGCATTCGAATTCGGTAACCCTCTAATGTAGCCTTTGATTTCGGTTATCCCTCGAATGCAGTGTTCAATTTCGGTAAGCCTTGAATGTATGGGTTGGTGACCCTTGAATGTAGTGATCAATTTTGTTAATTCTAATGTAGCCTTCGTTTTCAGTAACCTCTCGAATGTAGTGTTGGTAACCTCGAATGTAGCATTCAGTAACCTCAAATTGGCAATAACCCTCAAATGTAGCATGCAGAAACCCAACAATTGCTCGATCGTGGGGGAAGGTAGTTTAAAATAAATTTTGTTGATACACTCACTAGATACTACATTCCTATAGATCTATTTCTTCATTCTACTTACATAATAATCTTCTACATCTACCACTCCTTATGATATTTCTTTCTACATCTTACACATCTCATAGATCTTCTACACTCTAGATCTTATTACATCTCATAGATCTTCTACATCTACTCTATCCATAAATTTATCCATCTCCTATATGATCTATTTCTTCTACATCTATACATCTCATAGATCTTCTACATCTACTACATCTCATAGATCTCTACATTCTACATCTCATATCTTTACATCTACATCTCATGACTTCTACATCATACTCATCTATATGATCTTTTCTTCCATCTACTACATCTCAAGAATTCTACATTCAAGATCTTCCTACGACATTCTAGATCTCTAATTACTACATCTCATAGACTACATCTCGACTTCTACATCTACTACATCTTCATAGATCTTCTACATCTCATAGATCTTCTAAAATCCTCGATCTACAATCTCATATTCATAATTTCTACATCTACTAAATCTCTAGATCTTACTACATCTCATAGATCTTCTACATCTACTACATATCTCCTATATGAATCTATTTCTTCTCTAATCTTCTACTACATCTCATAGATATCTTACATCTCATAGATCTTCTACATCTCATAGATCTTCTACAATTAATTACTAATCTCATTAGATCTTTACATCTACTACATCTCATAGATCTTCTAATCTACTACATCTCATAGATCTTCTACATCTCATAGATCTTTTCTACATCTCCTACATATCATATCTCTACTAAATCTCTAATCTCTCTAGATCTTTACATCTCATAGATCTTCTACACTCATAGACTACATCTCATAGTAATCTTCTACATCTACTACATCTCATAGATCTTCTACATCTCATAGACTCTTCAACATCTCAAATCTTAATCTCATAGATCTTCTCACATCTACTAAATCTCATAGATCTTCTACATCTACTACATCTCAAGTCTTCTACATATCTAGATCTTTACATCTCCTACCATCTCATAGATCTTACTACATCTCATAGATCTTCGATACCTCTACTTACATCTCATAGATCTTATAACGATCTACTAACACATCTCATAGATCTTCTACATCTCATTAGATCTCTACATCTCCTACATCTCATAGATCTTCTACATCTCAATAGATCTTCTACATATCATGATCTTCTACATCTCTAGATCTTCTACAATCTAATCATCTCATAGATCTTTCTACATCTACTACACCCTCCTATATAATCATATTTCTACATCTTACTACATCAAAATCTTCCTACATCTCATAAATCTTTCTACATCTTCTACATCTCATAGATCATTACATTCCTGCATCTATTGCATCTCCTAAATATCCCACATCTTCTACTATCCTGAAATAAATATATGTTTTCTACTGATGTTACCTGGTAGGTGGGGGTAAGGAGGAAGAGGAGAAAAGAAAACATTTATTCCCTTCACTGCATGATGGAAGGGGGGAGTTAAGCTGGCCATATTAATCAGACATTAATGGATTTCAGGTGTTGTTATATGTTAAAGACCACATGTCACAATTAGCAGTTTTATCTTGAGATGTTCCTTCTGGACCCTTCATTTTGTGATCTCAAATTGATTGTATTATTATTATTATTCAACCTTAATACTAGTTATATTAAAGACATATGGGTAGGGTATAAAGGTGGACTAGATGGACATATATCTTTTATACAACCTACACTTACTATGTCACTAGAAACTGTATTACAGACATTATGGGTATAGGGTATAAAGTTGGACTAGATGGACGTATGTCTTTATACAACCTCTCAATACTATGTTACTATGTAACGTTATATAGGCATTATGGGTGGGTTATAAAGGTGGACTAGATGGACGTATGTTATTATACAACCTCCAATACATGTTACTATGGAACTGTTTCAGAGACGGACAGTATTGGTTAGGGTTATAAATGTTTGGACAACAGATGTGGACGATGTCTTTATACAACCTCCAATACTATGTACTATGTAACCTGTTATACAGACTTATGTGGTAGGGATAAAGGTGTGGACTAGGATGGACGTATGTCTTGTACTACACACCTCAAACATGTAGGCTATGTAACTGTTAGTATCAGACCCTCAGAAGTAGGGTAGGGTATCAAAGGTGTGGGACGTAGAGGAACGTATGTCCCTTTATACAACCCCAATTACATGGTACGATTAAATGTTATAAGACATTATGGGTAGGGTATATAAGGTTGGATAGTTATGGACGTATTGTATTTTATACAAACTCCAATACTGTGTTTGTTACTATGTAACTGTGTTACAGACATTATGGGTAGGAGTACTAAAGATTGGAACTCGATTTACCTCGTACTGTCTTTATACACCTCCAATTACTATGTTACTATGTACACTGTGGTGGTAGTTAGATCACTTTTCACTCCTCCATGTGAATGTAAGAAAGCTAGAAGGCAGTGGGGACACGTGTGCTGTGATCAGCTGTTCAGAATCCACAATAGGAGCGGCCAGGTAAGTTTAAGCCTACATTGTGAGTTATATATTCATAGGGTGCTGCAGGAAGGAAAAAATCCAACCTCCCTGTGAATAATAGATCCACCTGGAAGAAAACTAAACATCTCCTGTTTAGGGTCCCTTTAAAAAAGGAGGGGGGTCTACAAAAGTTTACGCCAGGAAAACGATTTGACACAGACACATTCTGCTTGACATCAGACATTTTAATTTAAAAACATTGAAATTGGTAAAGAGGATTCCGAGAAGGACGGTTTTACAATATTGACATTTAGTAGAAAATTAACTGAGCAACTTCAAAATCAGAAAACAAAACTCAAACAGCCGCCGCAGCAAGTACTGTGGGGGGAAACCAATCTCATCCAGCAAACTAGAGGGAGCACCGTCCCAACAACTCCATCGCCTCTCCCAGAATCCTCTGCCAACATTTATAGGCTCTTAATTCTCCATCCATTTTGATGTCAAGAGACCAAGGCATTATGATCTTGGAAATATTTCCTAGGTGCTACTGATTTTAGCCTCAACCTATATTTGGACAGCAGGTCATAAATTACACAGAATAACCTTAGCTGAACCAAAAGAAACCAGGGCAACATGACACCATAGTAAAAGCACGGTGATCTTTCAGGTAAAGCAGACGGCCTTATTCTGACCTAGAAAAACTAAGGTCAAATAGTTTAAAGGTCCAAACTGCCCATCAACAAGCCCTGGAGGTAACAGAATGCACAACATTTCGGGGGTATCTACCTCTTCAGGTACATCGTGATGAGGTAAGGACCCACCATTGGTCCAAAACCATAAAAAAGCTCATTTTTGTATGGATTGCGAAAATCTACAAGGGAAAATACCTGCTGGACTGGTTAAATGATTAACCCGAATCTGAAGGCAAGGTCAGCAGAGAAAACTACCGCAGTCGGCATTGGGCGATCGCTCTGAGCATTTAAATGGACCGGGCATGTGCGAATGAACAGATAGTTTTGTATTTCCCTTTGTATTTGTGTCTTGGGCAAATTTTGACCAGATTCAGAAAGAGGATAAAGTCTTGTGTATGGGAACCTTTAGACTTTGGTCAGTCATTTGAGCGGATCCTGCATCTTCTGTGATCCGCAGGAAAAACAGGCCTAAACATGGATAACCCCCTGAAAACAGTCAGAGCCTGGAGACTGACATCCATAGAGAACCAGGCAAATGTCACATCCCCTTATGTAAAAGGCCTTTGTACCCTATCACAGCCTAGACATAGCAGTGACTTCCTCTAACAGAGAAGGCTTCATCAAGGCTGGTTTTCTACAGGGGTTTTCAACCCGCAGCCTTCATTTGTGTGTGACCAAAACTGACGTTTATTGTGCGTGTGCCCTGCGCTCAAGGATTGTACAGACCTTAGAGGAAGAGCCCTACACACAACAATCACGATAATGTTACAATGGCCATATCTGACTTGCTAAAAAATTTAATCAAACTAATAACTTAAAGGGGAAATGTGGTCCAAAAATGACTTAAGGTAAATTGACAGGAATTGCTCTCCTGAGTATTTTTCAGTTTGCTTTTATTATTTTTTTTTTTACATAGTTACCAAGATATTTACATTTTTATGTGGGATATGGTAGCAGCATCACAGATCTCTGCACTTCCTGCTTGGAAACCATGCTCTTCCCTGTGTCTCCTCCTTGTGGCCCCTCCCACTCCTCGTCACTCAATCTCTTGTTTCTCCACAGAGCAGTGCCAACCGCTGATTATAAGGAGGAAACTAGTATTTGTGACCGCAAATTTGGAACATCCACCCCCTAACTTTCAGATCAGTGATTTTTATATCTTGGGCTGCGCGCACAGAGGTGGTGGTGGCTCATTTTAAATGTGGGAACATGGCCTTCCATTTTAAAATGGAGACCACAGTTCCCCTTAACGATTTGAAACTGTCTTATATGGAATTCCCACCAAAGTTATATCGGTTTGGAACAAAAGAATCCCTACCAATTTTATCCACCCCTCCCATTAACACAAGGAGTTGCCGATTGGAGAATTCCGCTCACTATTCCCGACTCAATCATACGGAGGTCAACGAGCTATGGGGACAGGGCAGTAACTGCAGAGCTCTCTCTGTACTGAAACATTTACTGTGTATCCCCGATTACGGAGCACACAGAATGCAAAATAGTGTCAGACGCTTCTGACCTGTAAAAGAAACGGTAAAATGCGTACTACAACTCCTGCCAAGCCTCAGATTTACAGCGTCGTACTGTTAGGTGCCTACCAATCAGGAAAAGAAATAAGGAACTGGCCCATCCACACCTGTATGAATGCTTGGTAATGGAATTCCTAGAACTTCTTTATTTACATTATGGGAGTATAAACACTGATCAAACAGGATGAGTTTGATCTGACAAAACCCTGTTAAACTCCCGTGAAACAATAAGATATAATGAACCAACACAACATTAATTTGTCTGTGAAAGAAACACAACCTTAAAGATTTCACAATTTCAGAGCGTGCAATGACCGCGCTATTAACATTACAGATGTCAGCGTTTTAGAAAAACAAGGCAAAGGTCACACAGACTGGGATTTAACTATAGGGTTAAATGACCTGACAAACTTTCATTATTAATATTAAAGGGTATGTCCACCCCATAAACTTACTTTTTAATATGCTGCTCCCCTATGTACCCCAGCCCAACCGCATAAATATTTTTTTCAGAAAGCCAAACTCTTAATTACCTCCCTCGTGTCCTCCGCGCACTGCCGGCCCTCTGCTTGCGAGAATGCAAGCAGAGGGCGGGACGGCAGTCGGCGTCTGTGATTGGCTGAGCGGCAGCCAATCACGGACGCGGCTGCCGGTCATTCAGTGCAGCGGAGGAAGCGGAGAGGTAAGTAAGAGTTTGGGGAGCTTTTTGAAAAAAAAAAAAACATGCGGTTGGGGTGGGGGGACATGGGGGAGCATAATATTAAGGGGGATTAATGCTAGGGGGAGGGATAGTAGAACGGGAGGGGGAGGGAGGGGGAGGGAGGGGGGAGAAGGGCTGCAGTGCGCATGGCAAATATCTACGGAGGCTAGATAGCAGGCAGAGACCTGCTATCTCCTGGTGGTTAGTTTTGAGACTTTGGGGGGGGGGGGTTTACAGGAGAACCCTATGGAGCTGGGATGTGAGGTAGAGGATTAAACTACACTACATGGTGGGGCCAGTAGTTGGGGGGATTATAGTTTGGGGGTGGACATGCCCTTAAGATAAAAAGTTCACAGACTCTTAAACTTTGAGCGCTCCCTGCAACCGAAAAAGTGTTTGAAGGAGAGTAAACACTGGAAGAAAAGAATTCGATGTGTATTTCCATGTTTAGCTGAATGAATTGCCTTTCAATTACAGGCTTCAGTCTGTCAAAACCAAGAAGTTGAAGTAGCAGCTGACCATATTGCAGCCCTTATAAATCCTTCAGTCTGTTCTCGGTACTGTTACAGTAAAGCTGGACATGCACTTGGCACTTTGATGAGATTTTTGCTTAACAGACACCTTATCAATTTCATGCAGTTTACTGTTCGAAAAGCAAAGTAGGCATTATGGGAAATGTCAGTCACCATTTCGGAGAATGGATTTATAAGGAACTGCAGCGATTCAGATGCTCATACTACTAGATAATAATAACAGCCCGTATTTTAAGACCCAGATAAAAGTTATTAATACACAAACATTGAAAATTAATAGTTTACAAGGGACAGGAGAGAATGTGTCGGAGAGAGAGAAGAGAAGAAACTACCAGCCAATCACATCCCTACAATGACAAAGTGAAACCAGTATGACTCATCAGATGGAATGTCCAACAGTCATACAGAAAGCTGAGTCGCATGCAACACAAGAAAAAAAAAAACAACACATTCATCCTTTCAGGGAATTCAACGTGAGCTGCCATAAGAAAATCACGCTATCGACAATCTCCGTGGTTAGAGATTGTGGTTGGTCATGTTCTGCAATGATAAAACAATCTTTAAATTCCGGTTTTACACTAAATGACACTCAGGACATCATTATCTCCATGAGTGTGGGGTCAATTTATTAGGAGGGGAGTGAAACATCCTTAAAAACCAGTCCCAAGTCAATGTGAAACGCGTTAGGTGTGTACACACCATGCAATTTTTAGTTCCAAGCGAACAATAGTTCAAGTGTATTTTTTGATCAGGATGGAAAGATTGTGGCTTTTGCGTCGTCCGCATCAGGTCCGAAAACAAGGCTACTGTTAGGGACAAACTATCTAATGGTGTGTACTAAGCTTTAAAGACACAAAACACAGCGCAGAATTCGAGACCCCTCTAGTCAATATCTGAATTATTACTCTAGGGTAGTACACAGGCTTCATCACAACACAAATGTATACAATCTGCATGCTGTTTAATGGCAACGCCACATGTTTCGGGGGCCCTAAGCAACAGTCACAAAATAGTCACTATGCCAAGTATCTCCGGTACGCACTACAACAATCGATCAAGGAGAAAGGAACACGTACATATTTCACATTATAGTGACCAAACCTGCCCCATGAGCCCTAAATTAAAGGCCCATTCACACTAGAGCGCAGTGGAAACATCACGTTTGCGATTGGTGCGTTGTTCCACTCCGTTAACGCACAAGCATGTCATTACTTTCAATGGCAACTCTGTGCCGCACTACATGTGAACGGCGTCATTCATTTCTATGTGCACTGCGTTTTGGTGCGATGTAAAACAAGCTCTAGTGTGAACGAGCCCTCAGTTGCTCAGACAAGATCTGAGCACGTTTTACCCATCGAACAGCCAATCCGTAAAAAGCACGGTTAGGAACATTTCAAGGTGGTGCATCCTGGGAAGGAGAAGGTCCATTACAGAACCTGAACCAGTTCATGACTGATCACACGCAAAGGTTATAAAATCAATTGATTTGACATAAACGAAAATAGAATATTAAGAATTAAAAAAAAAAAAAAAAAATTCCCACAGAACTTTCCCTTTAAGAGATTTAGATAATCAAGTATGATGTTCTAGGTACAAAAGCATTTACAATGCTCTGTCTGGCAGCTCCATCTGAAGGGACATTTATTATAGCGACTGGGGACTTGGTTTCCATCTTTGCCGTGCAACCCTCCGACAGGTTGACCCAACAGATACCCTATAAAAAGGAACCAACGGGGCACAATTACATCAGCAGATAAATACTGGTAATTAGCATGCGATCCTCTTCCAAAAATTAAACGTGGTTCACTGACAGACTTCAAAAGACGAATATTCCAAAAGGCGTGACAAGGCATATTGTCCCGACAATCACCGGGAATAAAAAAAATACAGCAAAGCGGAGGAAACGTAAAAGTCACATCACAGAGGTTGGATTATAAATAAACTGCTAGGAAAAGTCTACAGGTTTCAAACGGTCTGTAAGATTATAGTCCTTGTCTCCAGATAGGAAATACTCAGGCGGATAGAGAGTGCAGAGGTTTAGCTGAAAAGCTGCGTGTCAAGAACATCAGTTTTGCCTGCAGCTGAAATCAGACACTTGTTGTTATTGTTCTACAGACAAAACCTTTTATTGGGATCATTTTTAAATGTGGCATATCGTGGAGGGTCACTTGCTTATACTGGATGCGCTCAGCAAGAGATTGAATTCAAACCATGGAGGTCCCTTTCAAGTAGTCTGTCAGCTTTCAAAAGATGCAGCTACAACAGTTCTTAGCATATATAAAGTATAGTATTGGGAGAAGGTTCAGGACTGACACATTCCCTTTGGTCGCAACTGACCTCTGTAGTACAGACAGAGTGAAAACCAGGCAAATTGAAGGGCCACACCCTCCAACCCCCCAAACATGAAATGGTTAGAAAGCGGAAAGATCCAATATTAGATCCGAATGTTCCACACCTAGTGGGAACTGGTTCCTGTGGTTTCCATAGTAGCAGTTAGTGTCAGTTTAGGAAGGCCCCAATGAAACAGGCTATGGAAGTCAGAAATACCCATGGAATGTAGACTGTTTATTGTGGTCAGACAAATGTTTGTAGGTCTAAACTACATTATCACACATGTGCATCCTTATTTTGTTGCGTGAAACCTGTACCTGTTTTAAGCCTGCAGTAAAATTACCATTGGAAGTAAACATTTATGGGTAAACTATACTGAAAAAAAATAACGCCTCATATTAATCTATAAATAAATACATGTAAGCAGCCCTTACTCTGAGGTATGTAGTTGCTGCATGTCTTCAATCCAGTACTTGTTTTGCTCAGGCTCAGTATCCCCCTCTTAACAGGCTCATTCCTCCACCTGACATTGCTGTCAAGCATGCTCAGTAATCAATATTAGGCAGCAAGGGAGAGGAGGATTTCCCATAATGCAATCTACGCATAACAACTGTCAACATTCCAGTTACAGCAAAACTGCGCACAGAGATGAGTTTATGATAATAAGGCACTTGATTGACAGCTTAATATATAAAGCTATATATTGATTGACAGCTATATCTAAAGAAATAGCGTGCAGATCAATAAAACAATAGTACAGATAGATGTCCCATAACAGCAATTTAAAGGGCATGTCCACCCTCTTTAAAAACACACTGCAAGGAGTTTGTATGTTCTCCCCGTGCTTGTGTGGGTTTCATTCTGACACTCCGGTTTCCCCCACAATCATAAAGACATACTGATAGGTTGTATGTGCCATATATGTGCTTAGATTGTAAGCTCTTCAGGGCAGGGCTGAAGATGCAGGGAGATGTTATAAAATAACATCTTCCCTGCATCTATAGAAGCACTATATTAATCCATAATAATAATCATCTCTTAAAATGTCGTCAATGTCCCTATCACTGTTCTATACAATCTATGTATTCACCTAGCTTCTAAAATTATAATAAATAATTTTATATAAAATATATAAACCATACTAAAGAACCAATGGTTACTTAGAATGGTAGAAAGTTCTCCCCAAGCCGCTGGAGGCACCAGGCAATATATTACAGGCAGCAGCATGGTGTTATCAAGAGGAAATCTCCTGCACAATCAGTTTTAATTGATTTCAGCGGACGTCAGCCAAGATCAACAGGGTTTATTCTTTACACGAAAGTGATAGGACCTATTAACACATCAATGCAGTTTCTTTATTCCAGAAACTGCTTATTCAACCACTATTAAAACCATTGTTAGAAAAACCAAAAAATCGAATCGTATTTATCCCAAATCGGGGGACACGTATTTCGGAGGTGACCTCAAACCAACAACTCTTGGAATGTACCCTACCCATAATCCCTGCCTGCACCCTGACCTCTATAGGTCAAGGTTACTGGAAGTAGTAGGCGCATGTCACGAATCATGGATCCTTGGGCAATGGCAGAATCTAAAAGGGCGGTTTAGATAAAGAAATCTGCTTCTGGAGTTAATCACATCCTATGTAGCCGGGGTGAAACATGGGGGAGGGTGGTAGCGGTGTAATATTATCATTGGCAATCTGTTTTAATGTGATGGGTTCTATGGCTCCCATTGGGTACTTCTATTCATATGTGTGTGCGTTTCCTTTTGATTTCACCGACATAAAATAAAAAGCAGCGTTGGGGGAAGCATATCGGAGATATCAAATGAAAACTAGAGCACGTAGTGGGGAGGGATGATGCAAGTCTTCCATTATACCTTATGTTCGGCAAGAAAAAAAAAAATCTTGTTTGTTTAACGGTACCTGCCACAACCACTTCCTGTCACCGACAAACATGGGGAATGATGGTAAAGACATCATGTGGCACTGTCAGACACTTTCACCATTACCCTCTTGTTTAAAGTAACTTTAACTGCAGCCAACCAATCAGACATTATGTAACTGCAGTACACTGGTAAAATGCTAACATCGATAGGTTTCTGCAGTTTAATAGCAGACACAAACTGTTGCACCGATATCTAGAATGCATTTTGCCAGAGGGGAACAGTCTTCTTGCACATGTAAATCTTATTTTCTCAGTCCTCATGTTTGAATGTGGGTTCTGTGAATCTCCAATTGCGGGGAGCTCATTAGACAGAACTTACTAATAACATAATAGTCTTCATCAGGTTTTCAAATACCATTGATAGGGAGGGACCAAGATGTCTTCATGCTACACTAAACATTAGATATGTGCGACTGCAACCAAGTCCAACTCTTTTAACCCTTACACCATGGAACCAAACACTAATAAGTCCTGCTGCTTAACCGACCTTATGGAAGGTGGAATTGCATGGTTTGCCAGAACAATAATAATAACGTCAAAATGACATCACATGAACAGTAGTAAAATGGTTAACCCGGATTCTCCTACTGAAATGACTGATATCTGGGTCACTGTTGTATTGATGTTCATTCTGAAGGGGATTTGATGAGGTCTCAGTTCCCTAGGTACACACACCAAACTACAGGATCTGCAATTTCCCGTTCCTCATGCTGACAGCTGATCTAGAACATAAGGTTTAGAACAGAGGGCAGAAGCCCCCATTGTTCTTGGATGAGTGGTTTACAAATTTGTATACTTGACCTTAAGATATAGACACAAAAGCAAGTCACCTCTGGCCTCAGTTAACACTTCTGGGCCTCTCTGGAGAGTTCCTATCACACAGATGAACATGGCAGGTTCCTTAAAGAGACATTAGCAATCCACATTATGTAAAAGGTACCAAGAAAACAATCTCCAGCCACGGAAGCTAATAGCTGGTAAGGCCTGTTTCATTGGAATCACATTTGACTCTTAAAGGATAACTATGGTGTATAAAGTTTATTTTAAAAAAAACAGTTAAACTGAAAAGTACTGGGACAGGGATATAGACCTGGTATTTCCTACCTCCCAATATTGTTTCTGTGAGGAGCACCAGCCCAAAGAAAAACGGATACTGCCAGTCTTCCTACTGGCTTCAGCACTATCTTTAATACAGGAATAGTCTAGGACTAACCTGGCAAATGAAAACTGTTCGTGTTGTAGCTCCTTAACGAACGGATATTGTGAGGTGGGAATTATCAATCCAACCTCCCTGCCCCAGGTACTTTCCATTATAAACAGTTAACTTTTAGAGTATAGGTATCCTTTAACAGTATCATGGCAGGCCCTGCAAATTAATAAACACCAAATACTTGGTGGGTAATAAGACTGACTTAATGGTTCCTGTATTTTGGTTAGAGAAAAAAAAAAAAAAGTAAAAATTAAAATTTACAAAGATAATTCTTCTCTTACTGTAAATGCAATAAAAAGGTACATGGGGTTAAAACCCGAGAGACAGAAATCATGGGTGACAAAGCCCACAGTGAGTACAAAGGTCTGCAGATAACATAAGCCACGTACATCATTTCAAGAAGCACAAACCTCACTGGTTAATAAAATCATGTCAACTACAAGTACATCATACACACACACACAATACACTCGTATTAATGTGCAGGATAGAATACTGAGCCATGAACAGCCTGTAAATTATAAACATATAAATAGTGCTTGTTATACCATTAGTAACGTGTGTTTCATCGCAATATAATAAACCCCCAAAAGTCACCTTGAAGTTCCATGTCCTGTTTCCTTCATCCTGTGAATCTGTACAATATGACTTAAGAGTACTGACTACACCACCTGGGATTCTCAAACCCCACAGATGTTTTGAAAACTACAACATCCAGCTTTACTCTGTAGTTGAGGAATGTGGGAAGTTGTAGTTTCAAACATCAGGAGGCACAAAACGTTTGAAAATCCCAGGACTATAAAATCTCACTGTCATTTTGATGGTGTGTACTTATTGGGATCCCTAAACAACTATCAGTAGAACAGGACTAGGGAAGTGCATTAAAGGAATAGTTCACTCGAAAAGTGAACTATTCCTTTAATGTATTGATTGAAGCCCGCAAGGATAGAAGCTACACCTTACCTCCAATTCTTCAATCAATAGAGCAGCAGCCAAGGACAAAGGTAAGTAATTACCTTTCGCCAATCCACCGCTGCAGAGATGAAAATCTCCGACCGTTCCTAGTTCTAATCCTCTATAGCACACATGTGCGATAATGCACGCTACAGAGGATTAGAACCAGGAAGCGGTCGAGATTTTCGGCGCACAATGTTTCCGAGCGTTGTTTTGGGCGATAATCGTCCATGTATAGTAGGCCGAAAAGGCTGGTCGTTTCAGCAGATAAAGTGTCCATACATGGGCCGAAACGAACGTTCGGACACATTGTGCGTCGCAGGTCAGGACCAGCACGTGTGTACGAGGCTTAACATTATAAATAAAATGTCATCGCAGATCAAAAGGGATCCCAAACACTGCAAAAATGCACCAGCGTGGCCTAGCCCTACAGGAACACGCACTTACTGCATGTTTATTTCGGAATATTTACTACAATATAGAAAGCAATTTTAAGTCAGGATGTTGTACTACCACACAAACCTCCAATTACAAAGCTGCTATAGAAAGTAGGAGATAAAGAGCTATTCGAGGCGGCTATTGAGAATCTGTGGAATATCTGTCAGTTTCGTGACTACATTTTATCTGGTCATGGTCTTTAGGTTTAGGACACACCAATAATAAAACAGAAGTTAGAGAGAAAATATTGGATGCACAGGGGCAGCTGTTTGGATGCACAGGGTCAAAAGCTTTCTATTAATTTACAGAAAACAATCAGATCTTCGCTTTATACTGGGATACTGCAGTGCAGGCATCTGATTGGTTGCGGCTGTTTATTAACCCAGGACAAGCTTCTGTATCTATTACTGCAGCAGCCATGTTGAAAGGCTGGTCACAGTGGCCCCTTACCGAACTTTATTACTAAAAATATGGGCTACTGTGAAGGAAAACACAGTACCGTTATAACTGTAGCCCTGACAGCAATAAACCATTAACCAGAAAGATAGACTAAACAATGTCATCCCCATGTCAAGGGTAATTTGACTGTCAGCTTAATAAAACAGAAACGTTGCTCCTGAACTTCTAATGGAATCTTTCAGAGTAAGACATCAGACATTAATAAGTAGGCAGTTAAGGAAAGTTACCACAGCCGGCAATCCTCTGACTGATCATGAGGTCCAGAGGATGCCCCGCAATCATTTCCCACAGATCCTATTGCCCATTCATCTGGTCATTGCCACTGCCCGCTGAAATCTTTGGCGTGTTTTCAGCATGGCTGTCAATACATGGAAATATAGGTCGGTTGGGTTGAAAAATCAGCTTGTCTGCACCCAGACCAATAGGCCATATCAGTGACGTGTGCACATCCTTTAAAGGGCATCTCCACCCTCTACTATGTACTTAATGTAGTGTATCCCTTACCACCCTCAACTGCTGTATTACCTTGCTAAAAAAAAAAAAATATCCAAAAACAGTATTTACAGCCCCCCTCTTCTGAGCACTGCTCAGGTTCAGAAGCAGTTGCTCAGTTTGCATGAGGCATCCAAGCATAGCAGGCATACAGTAATGAATTCAGAAGACAAAGTAGGTGATAGCAACATAATTAAAAGAGGTCATTCATTCTAAAGATGTTATTATGAGGGTGGAGTTGTCCTTTAAAGTAAAGGGAGCAAATACCAACCAATGGAAATTAAATGTCTTTCCCACAACCAACCTAATGCCGACTATGGGCCCTTACACACAGCCCATACTGGTCCCCGATGGATTTACCCATTAGCGTAATGTGTATGGTCACCTTAGTAATGGTTAAACTGTGGAACTGTCTTCGAGCAGAGCTAGAAATGGGCAATGGGGTATATGGTTGGTACAGGGATGGATATAATAATATAGAATTACTGGTATTAATACATATACTGTAGTTCTGGTTGGTACAGGGATACTATATAATATTGAGAATTACTGTTATTAAACATATACTGTAGTTCTGGTTGGTACAGGGATACTATATAATATTGAGAATTACTGGTATTAATACATATCTGTAATTCTGGTTGGTACAGGGATACTATATAATATTGAGATTACTGGTATTAATACATATACTGTAGTTCTGGTTGGTACGGGATACATATAATATTGAGAAATACTGGGATTAATACATATACTGTAGTTCTGGTTGGTACAGGGATACTATATAATATTGAGAATTCTGGTATTAATACATATACTGTAATTCTGGTTGGTACAGGGATACTATATAATATTGAGAATTAGGTATAATACATACTGTAGTTCTGGGTGTACAGGGATACTATATAATATGAGAATTACTGGTTAAATACTATACTGTAGTTCTGGTTGGTACAGGGATCCATATAATATTGAGAATACTGGTATTAACATATACGGAGTTCTGGTTGGTACAGGGATTAAAATATAATATTGAGAAAATCTGGTATTATACATATAGGTAGTTCGGTGGTACAGGGATACTATATAATATTGAGAATTACTGGTATTATACATATACTGTAGTTCTGGTTGGTACAGGGATATTAATAATATTGAGAATCATGGTATTAATACATATATTGTAGTTTTGGTTGGTACAGGGATATTATATATATTGAGAATACTGGTATTAATACATATACTGTAGTTCTGGTTGGTACAGGGATACTATAAATACTTTCCTCTGGATCTTCTGTAGGATGAGTAGGATATAAAGTTGGACTAGATGGGTGGATGGATGGATGTTTTATAGTTGTGAAGTTTTTCATTCATACAGGTCATGGTATATCTAGTTGATCTAACTCAATACAACAGACTTGAAAGTTTAGTTTTTGAAGACGTTTCGCTAGTCATCCAACTGGCTTTCTCAATTCAGAATGACCTGTACAGGAAGCTATTGGCAATCAAGTACCCTGGACAGTCCCAATTACCATTTCACAGCCAGGTGTTCTGGACCTTCTGTTGCAAGCTGTGGATGCATTGAGGCTAAGGGGTGTTATCGAAACTTCCCAGGGTAAGGTGTCAAAACAGCATTAGATGGGGTGAATCAAAACCAATTTATTGTGGCACCTCCTGGACTAAGGAACTTTATCAAGTTTAATGCATCCCATCATGCATGAAACTTGATAAAGGTCCTTAGTCCAGGACCGAAACGTTGTTGCATTACACACTGCACACAAAATAAATCAATCCCTTGAATGCACCTAATTATAGAGGAATGTTATGGATTTATGCTAGCACCTGGTAAATATATGCAAGCTCAAGAAGGAGTGAGCCCATTACTGGTTTTTAAATATATATATACGCATACTGGATTTATAGAGATCCCTTTTACAGCTGGAACTATGTATGTACAGGTTTGGAGAAAACAATCCTTCTGCTATAAAATAAAGCTGTGTATTCACATTATAATACGCTCTTGCACTCTGGTGAATTGCAGGAATTCAGACGCCAAAGATGCCAAGCTGGCGTCATTCAACCCAGCGCCAAGTGCTCACACGTGGAATATTTACACATTATCATCATCTCCACTCAGCCCTGATTAGCAATAGCTGCAGGTCCCAGCACCAGCTACCTCCTAGCCACACGGTGGGAAAGGAGCACACTCAGCAAAGCGATGCACAAAGTGACATTTACCCCACAAAACCAGTTATTGGCAGAGATCATTAATAAAACCATAGTGTGTGTCATTCCAACTTGCTCAACGTAAATGGTGTACACAAACCAACAACATAATGTAAATTAAAGGGAAAGGAAACTCTGATACTTCCAAGAAATCACGGCAGCATTACATCAAGGCTATTCATTTTTGTTACAACTGTAAATATCATTCATTGCTGCGCCGAGGGGGCCTCGACCTTAGTTGCAATGTAACTTACAGGACTGACAGTTTAGTTTAAAAGAATGAAGCAAACCAACTTTGCACAAAATGGTACTTTACAACAGATATGCAACTTCACAACGAAGCTGACTTCAGTCGGCGAATAGAAAAACTAACTGAATAAGAAACCACACTTTTTTTGAATAAGAAACCAACTCAGCTTCGTAACATAACATACAAACATATGCAACTTTATTAATGTGAATCTTGCCACTTTGTAGCTTTGCTGCATTCTTCCTAAAGGGGGGGGTCATTATACAACACATGCGATTCACAAAATGCTTAGCAGCGGCATATCCTTATATTGCACATTATAAAGATATGCATGCAATGTTATCAATTAGCACAAAACTAGAAACAGAGGTGATCCCTTAATAACAAGCTCAGTCTAAAGGGTTATCAGAGTAAAGATTTCAAAGCGTTCAATGGATCTTTCAAAACAGGGACCCCAAGTGGTATTTTAATGACCGTAAAGCTTTTATCAAGGACTGCATCTTATGGTTCAGCAGATGGGACCACAAATAATTGGATTACTGGTACCAGCCACAGCCCAAAGTGGCAGATCGATAACTCTATTGAGAGGATGACTTGTATGTGTCTATTAACGTTCCAACATGAGACAGGAACGTGTCTTTAACACGTGTCATTCCTACATCTGATCACACAGAGATTACAGCTAACAGGGCAAAAAATGGAGCAAGCACATTTAACAAAGTGCAACTAATTACCATACACATAAAATAGAATGTTTGTCATTTAGTGCATTAATACTTTACAGTTCTAAAAGAAGCAAGGGCACAACAGGTTAATTTAAACTTAACATAGCTTTCTATTTACCAAGCTGAGTTTTCACTGCTAAGGAACAGAATAGGATTTTCACCCTTACCTCAATCACCCATTGCTATGATTGGTTATCCTCAGCACATAAAAAAAAAAACTACAACTCCATCTCTACTAGAGCCAGCTAGTGGAGGATTCCAATTAAAGGGGTTTTTAAGATTTAAAGTTCTCTTCAATCTTGCACCAGACAAGCAACTTGTGTGCTATCCACGAAGCGGTGCGTACCCCACTGCTTCCCTAAACTACAGTTCCAGCCTCCCATGTACTGTAAGATGCAAAGTCCATTTTCTACTCCAACACAGTAACAGTCAGTGAATGAACGACCCTGGAAAGAGAGGCTTGCATTTGTTTATCATTAGAACAAGGTGCCAATCTCTCACCATGGAGAAGGTGATTACTTGTTAAAAAGAATCTGACAACCCCAACACAGCTTCTTGCCCTTAAAGCTGCAGCACTCCCCTGGTACAAAGAGTCTCTCTGTACCCCGAATTGTATTATAAGAATTATTTGGTAATCAGTATTTAAGTAGCAGTTGCTGTCAAAAGGTTAAAATCCCTGCACATGTTGTGTAAGCAGAAACAGTGACCTTTCACTTTTCAGAGTCAGAGTCAACACTCGGAGGTTAAAAGGTTAACCCATTAAAAGGAGACATTCATGTCAATAACTGTAAAATCATGAAGGGGTTACTAAGAAAGGGAATATTAAACCTGTTACCCCCTGAGCATACCTGGAACTTTTTGGGCCAATACCAAAGCATTTACCCTTACGCTGCTGGAGGCAGCGACACGCCAATTCAACCAACTAGTATACCTTAATACCACATTGGATCCTAGGGATGTTCAGAGCCAAAGTGACAACCTGGAACATTTGCTACAACGGTTTGTTGCAATTCCCAGCATGCAGCAAAAGTTAATGGGATTGGTGGGGGAAGAAACTTGTTGTTTAGAAACCTTTAAACCCAGACATAGGTCTGCAACAGGAAAATCAGAATTTTGTTTTCATTTCCACATCCTAAGGCAGTAAAGTGGTTAAAATACCCTATCCCCTATCTCCTCCTTAATCTGTCATTAAAAGGGGGTGTGCTACATGGTTAACCCTTCCTCTACCATAGGACGCAGGGGGGGTGCAGCACCATTAACCCCTTCCTCTACCATAGGACCCAGGGAGTATGCAACACCATTAAACCCTTCCTCTAACATAGCACCCAGGGGGTGTGCAACACCATTAAAACCCTTCCTCTATCATAGCACCCGGGGGTGTGCAACACCATTAAAACCTTCCTCTACCATAGGACCCAGGGAGTGTGTAACACCATTAAACCTTCCTCTATCATAGCACCCAGGGAGTGTGCAACACCATTAAACCCTTCCTCTACATAGCACCCAGGGGGTGTGCAACACCATTAAACCCTTCCTCTACCATAGTACCCAGGGGGTGTGCAACACCATTAACCCCTTCTTTACCATAGGACCCAGGGAGTGTGCAACACCATTAAACCCTACTCTACCATAGCACCCAGGGGGTGTGCAACACCATTAAACCCTTCCTCTATCATAGCACCCAGGGGGTGTGCAACACCATTAAACCCTTCCTCTACCATAGTACCCAGGGGGTGTGCAGCACCGTTAACCCCTCCTCAACTCTAGGGGGGTGTAGCACCGTTAACCCCTCTCAACTTCAGGGGTGTGTAGCACCGTTAACCCCTTCCTCAACTTCAGGGGGTGTGTAGCAATGTTAACCCCTTCCTCAACCCTAGGGGTGTGCAGCACTGTTAACCCCTCCTCAATCCTAGGGGTGTGCAGCACTGTTAACCCTTCCTCAACGTAGGGGGTGTGTAGCACCGTTAACCCCTTCCTCAACTTCAGGGGGGTGTGTAGCACTGTTAATCCCTTCCTCAACCCTAGGGGGTGTGCAGCACTGTTAACCCTTCCTCAACCGTAGGGGTGTGCAGACCATTAACCATTTCCTCAACTCTAGGGGTGTGAAGCACCATTAACCCGTTCCTTAACCATAAGGACCCAGGTGTGTGCAACACCTTTAACCCTTTTCAACTAAAAGTGTGCAGCATCGTTAACCTCCTCAACCATAGGACCCATGGGGTGTGAACACCATTAACCATTCCTTAACTCTAGGGGATACAGACAGGACAGTAAGGGGACGGACAGGACATAAGGACTAACGTACAGCAGGAGACAGGACAGTAAGGGTACAGACAGGACAGTAAGGGTACAGACAGGGGTACAGACAGGACAGTAAGGGTACAATCAGGGGTACAGTCAGGACAGTAAGGGTACAATCAGGGGTACAGACAGGACAGTTAGGGTAGACAGGACAGTCAGGGTACAGACAGGACAGTCAGGGTACAGACAGGGGTACAGACAGGACAGTAAGGGTACAGACAGGACAGTATGGGTACAGACAGTGGTACAGACAGGACAGTAAGGGTACAGACATGAGTACAGTCTGGGGTAGTGGTACAGACAGGAGTACAGTCTGGGGTAGTGGTACAGACAGGAGTACAGTCTGGGGTAGTGGTACAGACAGGAGTACAGTCTGGGGTAGTGGTACAGACAGGGGTGCAGGGGTACAGTGGTAGAGGGGTACAGACAGGGGGAGAGGGGTACAGTCAGGGGTAAAGATAGGGATAAGTACAAAACGTGTGTGCACCCTGAGAGAACACTAGGGGTAAGAACCCGGATGAGCCATTGGAGGGGAGAATGACCCCGGACCCCAGTGGACCCCCTCACTTACACAGACCACTCCAGGTCGTTATCTCCGCCCCTTTAACCCGTCCTCTGCCATGTCGCTCTGTGCACCATCCGGATCCTGCGTATCCCCCAGTCCGCACGTCTCGCTCTCAGGCAATGCAAGAAACAAACCACCTCAGCGCAGCAAGTCTCCCATAAACATGGCTCCGGGCTCCCAGTCCTTCTTCCTCCCCCCACCCCCAGTCCGTAAGTGCGCTGGTCCTTTCCTAACGATCCTCTATGAGGAGAACTCCAGGACTGAACTATTCCTCAGCGACGCGCAGGGGGGGATCAGGGAGGCCGCGCTGCTGCTTTGTCATCTCTCCCTTCTCTCTCTCTCTCTCTCTCTCTGCCCCGCTGCACGCTGGGTAAAAATCTCGAACAGGCAAGACGAGTTCCTCCTCATAGTGTTTACAGGGAATATGGGGAGGGGCGGGGCTTGCTGGGAATCTCCGCCTTTTAAAGGGGCCGCTGTTCTAAACTAAAGCACATACACAAACAGCTGTCATTTAAGGAAAAATCATGCGCTGGCAAGTCAGTGCAAATAATCTCAGTGAACAAAAAAGAAATAAAATAAAGACCAGTGAAAAATACATTACATTATCATTACGCCTCTTCAATTTCTTGTAATCAATTGTCCCTATTGAGAGTTTTTTGTTGTTGACATTTTTAAATAATTAGTTTTAAAAAAAATATGATACATTTTATATATATAACCTACCCCTGTAGTGGATTTCTATGGGAGGGACTGTAAGATTATAGCCTTATAACCTACCCCTGTAGTGGATTTCTATGGGAGGGAACTGTAAGATTATAGCCTTAAAACCTACCCCTGTAGTGGATTTCTATGGGAGGGAAAGTAAGATTATAGCCTTATAACCTACCCCTGTAGTGGACCTACCCCTGTAGTAGATTTCTATGGGAGGGACTGTAAGATTATAGCCTTATAACCTACCCCTGTAGTGGATTTCTATGGGAGGAACTGTAAGATTATAGCCTTATAATCTTACAGTTCCAGGAGAAGAAGGAAACCAGAAGCCACAAAGGGGTAGGTAATAATGAATAATGCACCCCCAACTGTAAATTAAAGGGATATTAGAAGTCACCTTGGAGTTCCATGACCTGTATAAAAGGTACTCGCCCTGCAGCCTTGTGCTTTTATATGGTCACGGAACTCCTCTGTGACTTCTAATATCCTTATAATTTACAGTTGGGGGTACATTATCCACTATATAATGAACAGTTTAGCGGTCAAGTTCCCCTTTAATCCTTATTGATCATATACTGTTCTGAATCTACTTTTTTTATTTGTTTGTTTTTCAAATTCTTAGTAAAAAAAAAAAAAAAAACTTTTTCTGGAACCCATGGATAATTAAACAGTTTGGGTTAGTTCCCACTATCACGCACGCACAAGCGGCACATGCAGGATTTTTGCAAGTGCTGCTGTGTGTGATACTCTGCGCTCCAGAACATATCTATTGGCACGCATGCGATCCGCACAAGAAGTCCTGCATACGTGCAAACTGGAGCGCCACGAACATAGTGGGAAACGTCCGGTAGCCTTGCATTGGAAATGCAAATCGGACGTGTGGATAGAGCGCAAATTGCGCTCCGACACGAGCACAAGTGAGACCTAGCTCTTTATTTTTTTTAACTGCAGGTAAATAACAGCTTAGCGGACACATTCCCCTTTAATCTCTTATCAGCGTGTCCTACAATTTGGAATCTTTTTGAATGACACTGCAAAATGAATAAAGGTCAGAGGTGCCGCAGACAATAAAATAAAAATCTTCAGGATCCAACCAATTACTGACGACATATCTAAGAGATGTTTATAAGGGTATAATATGCAGAATATTCATGGCTATTGTGTATTATACTATGATAATAATATGTGACGGACAAGAGCACAAGACACTTATTTATTATATATAATAATAAAAAATAAATTATATATACTTATATATTTCCATTAAAGTAAAATTATTGAAAGCAGGAATTCCGTTATCTCTGTATGATTCACCACATCCCATATGACATCACCAAACACACATTCCAAAAGCAATGAATGGGTATAAATGTAACACGTATTACTAGACCAATGATGACTGTCCTTTCGCCATCCCAGTCAGAAAAGATTATTTCCCCCAAACTGCTATACTTTAGCGAGTAGTAGTACCTTGCTCGCACAAGCTTGCACTCTGTGTCTCTGTATTTAGTATGGCCTTTAATCTTCATATTTGCCTTCATACTTTAATGGACACTTTTTCACCAAACGGGCAAGCTGCCCCACCCCTCAGGATTACACATAGCAATTGTCGGCATACACACCGTAACAACGTATACAAAACAGTAAAAAAGAAAAACAAACAATTACAATCTGGTTAGGCTACTACTGTATAATGGTTTCGTTTTGCCCACACAGGCCATTTTTTATGTTATATACACTTTGGGTGGGGGGTAGGGAATTGTATTCTTCCATGGCTGGCTTATGTTATTATGTTATTGCAAACATACTGTATATTTTCAAAATCTGATTGGTTATATAGTGGGTAATGTACCCCCAACTGTAAATTATAAGGATATTAGAAGTCACTGAGGAGTCCCGTGACCATATATAATCACGAGGCCGCAGGGCGAGTACCTTTTATACAGGGCACGGAACTCCAAGGTGACTTCTAATATACCTTTAATTTACAGTTTGGGGTGCATTATTTATTATAACCCTACTTCTGGTTTCCTTCTTCTCCTGGAACTGTAAGATTATAAGGCTATAATCTTACAGTACCTCCCATAGAAATCCTCTACAGGGGTAGGTTCTGATTCTAAATCAATCAGATTTTTAGCCAACCACTGGGTATTACCTGATAATACCGTGGGGTTCTCACAGTAGGGTCTGTACCGAGCGGTCTAAGTCTCCTTCCCACCGCACCCGTGATCAGGATGCAGCAATCTAGTCTAATGGTAGTTAATGGTGGTGTGCTCCAGACTGCCATTCGACAATCTGCTGGCCATAAAGCTAGCCATAAGCCTACAAAGTTTTTTTCACTCTTGCTAAGGTGCCCATAGAAGAAAGAAGAATGGTTGCATTTGGAGGGATTTCAACATTTCGATCGGATCGTTCCGAGTGAACCAATCTCTCTGCAGGTTTCAAGCTGAAATCTTTCGATCGGATTTCCTATTGCTGCCCTCGATCAGAAATTCATAGTGTATAGCTATCTTAACTAACTTCAGAAAAGATCATTTTTGGGGCTTTTTTCACAGCACATCATGTGCCTGTCACAGACTCAGACAGACAGGACAAGCTTGTAACTTAAAGGGACACTATACTGAAAAAATTACTTTGCTTCATCTTAATCTATAATTGAATACATGTAAGTAGCAGTTACTCTGAGTTGTGTGTGTAGCTGCATGTCTTCTATCCAGCACACATTTTGTTTAGGAGCAGTATCCCCCTCCCTCTTTTAACCACTCCCACTTCCATCCGACCTGACTTTTTTCCCACAAACCAACTGTCAAGCCTGCACACAGCATACAGTATTCCAACTGTCAATACTCTGTCACCATTCCAGCTACAGTAAAACTACTCACAGAAGAATAATTATTGAGAGCAAAGAACTTGATTGACAACTGATTGACAGTTTTAGATTGGATATCTAAAGAAATAGGGGGCAGATCAACAAAAAAATGACACAATGGTGGTTGGGAAGAATTACAGTATCCAGTTATGGTCAATTTAAAATAGCCTGTTTTTCGGTATAGATGCCATTTAAGTTCCAGAGAAGCTAGAGACATAATACTAGGCCTATTTGAAAGGTAAGAGCTCTTCTCAATAGAGGGCACAGTACCACTTCAAATACAATTCATAACAGTGCTCCTTGTTGGTGGTGTTAATAAAATCTTTGCTTTCTTATAAAAGCCCTTCGTCTTACCTTTACACCATTCCACCAGCGACTGCTCTCCCTGCAGCAATAAAGAATATCCGAAGGTCCAAACATGGTCCAAGTCATGCTGCTACTTATGGTCACCAACGCCACTTCTAGGAGATCTGTCACCTTCTGATGATGTCAGGGCATGTGCAGTTAATTCTTTTCCATCATAAAGTAGCAATGGTGCATGCCTCAACCGCCAATAGGGAGGCGTAGCAATGGAATAGGTGATGTCAGCGTCGGAAATAGCTATCTCTATCTATCTATCTATTATCTATCTATCTATCTATTATCTATCTATCTATCTATCCTTTCGTAACCCCCCTGCTTCCCTAAACTACAGTTCCCACCTCCTCTTACTGTAAAGATGCAAAGTCCATTTTCTACTCCACACGTAACAGTCAGTGAATGAACGACCTCCCTGGAAAAGGCTTGCATTTGTTTATCATTAGACACGTTGCCAATCTCTCACCATGGAGAAGGTGATTACTTGTTAAAAAGAATCTGACAACCCAACACAGCTTCTTGCCCTTTAATGCTGCACACTCCCCTGGTTTACAAAGAGTCTCTCTGTACCCCGAATTGTTATATAAGAATTATTTTGGTAATCATGTATTTAAAGTAGCAGTTGCTGTCAAAAGGTTAAAATCCCTGCACATGTTGTGTTAAGCAGAACAGTGACCTTTCACTTTTCAAGTCAGAGTCAACACTCGCGAGGTTAAAGGTTAACCCATTAAAAGGAGATTCATGTCAATAACTGTAAAATGTCACTGAAGGGGTTACTAAGAAAGGGAATATTAACCTGTTACCCCCTGAGCATACCTGGAACTTTCTGGGCCATACCAAAGCATTTACCCTTACGCTGCTGGATGGCAGCGACACGCCATTCACCAACTGTATATACCCTTAATACCACATTGGATCCCTAGGGACTGTTCAGAGCCAAAGTGACAACCCGGACCATTTGCTACAACGGTTTGTTGCAATTCCCAGCATCAGCAAAAGTTAATGGGATTGGTGGGGAAAACTTGTTGTTTAGAAACCTTTAACCAGACATAGGTCTGCAACAGGAAAATCAGAATTTTGTTTTCATTTCCTACATCCTAAGGCAGTAAATGTGTTAAATACTAATCCCTATCCCATCTCCTCCTTATTCTGTCATTAAAAGGGGGTGTGCTACATGGTTAACCCCTTCCTCTACCATAGGACGCAGGGGGGGTGCAGCACCATTAACCCCTTCCTCTACCATAGGACCCAGGGAGTATGCAACACCATTAAACCCTTCCTCTACCATAGCACCCAGGGGGTGTGCAACACCATTAAACCCTTCCTCTATCATAGCACCCAGGGGGTGTGCAACACCATTAAACCCTTCCTCTACCATAGGACCCAGGGAGTGTGTACACCATTAAACCCTTCCTCTATCATAGCACCCAGGGAGTGTGCAACACCATTAAACCCTTCCTCTACCATAGCACCCAGGGGGTGTGCAACACCATTAAACCCTTCCTCTACCATAGTACCCAGGGGGTGTGCAACACCATTAACCCCTTCCTTTACCATAGGACCCAGGGAGTGTGCAACACCATAAACCCCTACTCTACCATAGCACCCAGGGGTGTGCAACACCATTAAACCTTCCTCTATCATGCACACCCAGGGGTGGGTGCAACACCATTAAACCCTTCCTCTACCATAGTACCCAGGGGGTGGCAGCACCGTTAACCCCTTCCTCAACTCTAGGGTGTGTAGCACCGTTAACCCCTTCCTCAACTTCAGGGGGGTGTGTACACACCGTTAACCCCTTCCTCAACTTCAGGGGTGTGTAGCACTGTTAACCCCTTCCTCAACCCTAAGGGGTGTGCAGCACTGTTAACCCCTTCCTCATCCTAGGGGGTGTGCAGCACTGTTAACCCCTTCCTCAACTGTAGGGGGTGTGTAGCACCGTTAACCCCTTCCTCAACTTCAGGGGTTGTAGCACTGTTAATCCCTTCCTCAACCCTAGGGGGTGTGCAGCACTGTTAACCCTTCCTCAACGTACGGGGTTGCAGCACCATTAACCATTTCCTCAACTCTAGGGTGTGAAGCACCATTAACCCGTTCCTTACCATAAGGACCCAGGTTGTGACACCTTTAACCCTTTTCAACTAAGTGTGCAGCATCGTTAACCCCTTCCTCAACCATAGGACCCTGGGGTGTGCAACACCATTAACCCATTTCCTTAACTCTAGGGGATACAGACAGGACATAAGGTACAGACAGGACAGGTACAGACAGGACGTAAGGGTACAGCAGGACAGAAGGACAGAGGACAGTAAGGGTACAGACAGGACAGTAAGGGTACAGACAGGGGTACAGACCAGGACAGTAAGGGTAACAATCAGGGTACAGATCGACAGTAAGGTAAATCGGGGTACAGACGGACAGTTAGGTAGACAGACAGTCAGGGTACAGACAGACAGTCGGGTACAGACAGGGGTACAGACAGGACAGTAAGGGTACAGACAGGACAGTATGTTAGCAGAAGGTACAGACAGGACAGTAAGGGTACAGACATGAGTCAGTCTGGGGTAGTGGTACAGACAGGAGTACAGTCTGGGGTAGTGGTACAGACAGGAGTACAGTCTGGGGTGTGGTACAGACAGGAGTACAGTCTGGGGTAGTGGTACAGACAGGGGTGCAGGGGTACAGTGTAGAGGTACAGAACAGGGGAGAGGGGTACAGTCAGGGGTAAAGATAGGGTAAGTACAAACGTGTGTGCACCTGGAGAAACTAGGGGTAAGAACCCGGATGAGCCATTGGAGGGGAGATGACCCCGGACCCCAGTGGACCCCCTCACTTACACAGACCACTCCAGGTCGTTTACCCGCCCCTTTAACCCGTCCTCCCATGTCGCTCTGTGCACCATCCGGATCCTGCGTATCCCCCCAGTCCGCACGTCTCGCTCTCGCAATGCAAGAAACAAACCACCTCAGCGCAGCAAGTCTCCCATAAACATGGCTCCGGGCTCCCAGTCCTTCTTCCTCCCCCACCCCCAGTCCGTAAGTGCGCTGGTCCTTTCCTAACGATCCTCTATGAGGAGAACTCCAGGACTGAACTATTCCTCAGCGACGCGCAGGGGGGGATCAGGGAGGCCGCGCTGCTGCTTTGTCATCTCTCCCTCTCTCTCTCTCTCTCTCTCTCTCTCTCTCTCTCTCCCTGCCCCGTCGCTGCACGCTGGTAAAAATCTCGAACAGGCAAGACGATGTTCCTCCTCATAGTGTTTACAGGGAATATGGAGGGGCGGGCGTGCTGGGAATCTCCGCCTTTTAAAGGGGCCGCTGTTCTAAACTAAACACATACACAAACAGCTGTCATTTAAGGAAAAATCATGCGCTGGCAAGTCAGTGCAAAATCTCAGTGAACAAAAAAGAAATAAAATAAAGACCATGGAAAAAATACATTACATTATCATACGCCTCTCTTCAATTTCTTGTAATCAATTGTCCCTATGAGAGTTTTTGTTGTTGCATTTTTAATAATTAGTTTTAAAAAAAATATGATACATTTTATAATATACCTACCCCGTAGTGGATTTCTATGGGAGGGACTGTAAATTATAGCCTTAAACCTACCCCTGTAGTGGATTTCTATGGGAGGACTGTAAGATTATAGCCTTATAACCTACCCCTGTAGTGGATTTTCTATGGGAGGGACTGTAAGATTATAGCCTTATAACCTACCCCTGAGTGGATTTCTATGGGAGGGACTGTAAGATTATAGCCTTATAACCTACCCCTGTAGTGGATTTCTAGGGGAGGGACTGTAATAATATGCCTTATAACCTAACCTACCCCTGTAGTGGATTTTCTATGGGAGGGACTGTAAGATTATAGCCTTATAACCTACCCCTGAGTGGATTTCTATAGGAGGGGCAGTAAGATTATAGCCTTAAAACCTACCCCTGTAGTGGATTTCTATGGAGGGACTGTAGATTATAGCCTTATAACCTACCCCTGTAGGGGATTTCTATGGGAGGGACTGTAAGATTATAGCCTTATAACCTACCCCTGTAGTGGATTTCTATGGGAGGGACTGAGATTATAGCCTTATAACCTACCCCTGTAGTGGATTTCTATGGGAGGGAACTGTAAGATTATAGCCTTAAAACCCTACCCCTGTAGTGGATTTCTATGGGAGGAAAGTAAGATTATAGCCTTATAACCTACCCCTGTAGTGGACCTACCCCTGTAGTAGATTTCTATTAGGGAGGGACTGTAAATTATAGCCTTATAACCTACCCCTGTAGTGGATTTCTATGGGAGGAACTGTAAGATTATAGCCTTATAATCTTACAGTTCCGGAGAAGAAGGAAACCAGAAGCACAAAGGGGTAGGTAATAATAATAATGCACCCCCAACTGTAAATTAAAGGGATATTAGACACCTTGGAGTTCCGTGCCCTGTATAAAAGGTACTCGCCCTGCAGCCTTGTGCTTTTATGATGTCACGGAACTCCTCTGTGACTTCTAATATCCTTATAATTACAGTTGGGGGTACATTATCCACTATATAATGAACAGTTTAGCGGTCAAGTTCCCCTTTAATCCTTATTGATCATATACTGTTCTGAATCTACTTTTTTTATTTGTTGTTTTTCAAATTCTTAGTAAAAAAAAAAAAAAAAAACTTTTTCTGGAACCCATGGATAATTAAACAGTTTGGGTTAGTTCCCACTATCACGCACGCACAGCGGCACAGCAGGATTTTTGCAAGTGCTGCTGTGTGTGATACTCTGCGCTCCAGAACATATCTTTGGCACCATGCATCCGCACAAGAAGTCCTGCATACGTGCAAACTGGAGCGCCACGAACATAGTGGGAAACGTCCGGTAGCCTTGCATTGGAAATGCAAATCGGACGTGTGGATAGAGCGCAAATTGCGCTCCGACACGAGCACAAGTGAGACCTAGCTCTTTATTTTTTTTAACTGCAGGTAAATAACAGCTTAGCGGACACATTCCCCTTTAATCTCTTATCACGTGTCCTACATTTGGAATCTTTTTGAATGACACTGCAAATGAATAAAGGTCAGAGGTGCCGCAGACAATAATAAAAATCTTCAGGATCCAACCAATTACTGACGACATATCTAAGAGATGTTTATAAGGTATAATATCAGATATTCATGGCTATTGTGTATTATACTATGATAATAATATGTGACGACAAAGCACAAGACACTTATTTATTATTATATAATAAAAAATAAATTATATATACTTATATATTTCCATTAAAGTAAAATTATTGAAAGCGAATTCCGTTATCTCTGTATGATTCACCACATCCCATATGACATCACCAAACACACATTCCAAAAGCAATGAATGGGTATAATGTAACACGTATTACTAGACCATGATGACTGTCCTTTCGCCATCCCAGTCAGAAAAGATTATTTCCCCCAAACTGCTATACTTTAGCGAGTAGTAGTACCTTGCTCGCACAAGCTTGCACTCTGTGTCTCTGTATTTAGAATGGCCTTTAATCTTCATATTTGCCTTCATACTTTAATGGACACTTTTTCACCAAACGGCAGCTGCCCCACCCCTCAGGATTACACATAGCAATTGTCGGCATACACACCGTAACAACGTATACAAAACAGTAAAAAAGAAAAACAACAATTACAATCTGGTTAGGCTACTACTGTATAATGGTTTCGTTTTGCCCACACAGGCCATTTTTTATGTTATATACTTTGGGTGGGGGGTAGGGAATTGTTCTTCCATGGCTGGCTTATGTTATTATGTTATTGCAAACATACTGTATATTTTCAAAATCTGATTGGTTATATAGTGGGTAATGTACCCCCAACTGTAAATTATAAGGATATTAGAAGTCACTGAAGTCCCGTGCCATATATAATCACGAGGCCGCAGGGCGAGTACCTTTTATACAGGGCACGGAACTCCAAGGTGACTTCTAATATACCTTTAATTTACATTTGGGGTGCATTATTTATTATAACCCTACTTCTGGTTTCCTTCTTCTCCTGGAACTGTAAGATTATAAGGCTATTCTTACAGTACCTCCCATAGAATCCTCTACAGGGGTAGGTTCTGATTCTAAATCAATCAGATTTTTAGCCAACCACTGGGTATTACCTGATAATACCGTGGGTTCTCACAGTAGGGTCTGTACCGAGCGGTCTAAGTCTCCTTCCCACCGCACCCGTGATCAGGATGCAGCAATCTATCAATGGTAGTTAATGGTGGTGTGCTCCACTGCCATTCGACAATCTGCTGGCCATAAAGCTAGCCATAAGCCTACAAGTTTTTTTCACTCTTGCTAAGGTGCCCATAGAAGAAAGAGAATGGTTGCATTTGGAGGGATTTCAACATTTCGATCGGATCGTTCCGAGTGAACCAATCTCTCTGCAGGTTTCAAGCTGAAATCTTTCGATCGGATTTCCTATTGCTGCCCTCGATCAGAAATTCATAGTGTATAGCTACTTACTAACTTCAGAAAAGATCATTTTTGGGGCTTTTTTCACAGCACATCATGTGCCTGTCACAGACTCAGACAGACAGGACAAGCTTGTAACTTAAAGGGACACTATACTGAAAATTACTTTGCTTCATCTTAATCTATAATTAATACATGTAAGTAGCAGTTACTCTGAGTTGTGTGTGTAGCTGCATGTCTTCTATCCAGCACACATTTTGTTTAGAGCAGTATCCCCCTCCTCTCTTTTAACCACTCCCACTTCTCCATCCGACCTGACTTTTTCCCCACAACCATGCCTGCCACACAGCTACGTATTCCAACTGTCAATACTCTGTCACCATTCCAGCTACAGTAAAACTACTCACAGAAGAATAATATTGAGAGCAAAGAACTTGATTGACAACTGATTGACAGTTTTAGATTGGATATCTAAAGAAATAGGGGGCAGATCAAAAAAAAAATGACACAATGGTGGTTGGAAGAATTACTATCCAGTTATGGTCAATTTAAAATAGCCTGTTTTTCGGTATAGATGCCATTTAAGTTCCAGAGAAGCTAGAGACTAATACTAGGCCTATTTGAAAGAAAGCTCTTCTCAATAGAGGGCACAGTACCACTTCAAATACAATTCATAACAGTGCTCCTTGTTTGGTGTTAATAAAATCTTTGCTTTCTTATAAAGCCCTTCGTCTTACCTTTACACCATTCCACCAGCGACGCTCTCCCTGCAGCAATAAAGAATATCCGAAGGTCCAAACATGGTCCAAGTCATGCTGCTACTTATGGTCACCAACGCCACTTTCTAGGAGATCTGTCACCTTCTGATGATGTCAGGCATGTGCAGTTAATTCTTTTCCATCATAAAGTAGCAATGGTGCATGCCTCAACCGCCAATAGGGAGGCGTAGCAATGGAATAGGTGATGTCAGCGTCGGAAATAGCTATCTCTATCTATCTATCTATTATCTATCTATCTATCTATATATCTATCTATCTATCTATCTATCTATCTATCTATCTATCTATCTATCTATCTATCTATCTATCTATCTCTCTATTATCTATCTATCTATCTATCTCTCTATCTATCTAATCTATTATCTATCTATCTATCTATCTATCACTATCTATGTCTATCTATCTATCTATCTATCTATCATCTTCTATATCTATCTATCTATCTATCTATCTATCTATCTATCTATCTATCTATCTATTATTATATCTCTATCTATCTATTATCTATCTATCTATCTATTATCTATCTATCTATCTATCTATTATCTATCTATCTATCTATCTATCTATCTATCTATCTATATCTATCTATCTATCTATCTATCTATCTATATCTATCTATCTATCTATTATCTATCTATCTATCCTATCTATCTATCTATCATCTAATCTATCTATCTATCTTTCTATCTATCTACTATCTATCTATCTATCTATCTAACCTCTGCTATTTATCTATCTACTATCTATCTATCTATCTATCTGCTATCTATATCTATCTATCTATCTATTATCTATCTATCTATCTATTATCTATCTATCTATCTATCTATCTATCTATCTATCTATTCTCTATCTATCATCTATCTATCTCTCTATCTATTATCTATCTATTATCTATCTATCTATTTCTCTATCTATCTATCTATTATCTATCTATCTCTCTATCTCTCTATCTATCTATCTATCTATCTATCTATTATCTATCTATCTATTTCTCTATCTATCTATATCTATCTATCTATCTATCTATCTATCTATCTATCTATCTATCTATCTCTCTATCTATCTATTTCTCTATCTATCTATTTCTCTATCTATCTATTTCTCTATCTATCTATATCTATCTATCTATGTATCTATTATCTATCTATCTATTTCTCTATCTATATCTATCTATCTATCTATCTATCTATCTATCTATCTATCTATCTGTCTGTCTGTCTGTCTGTCTGTCTGTCTGTCTGTCTGTCTGTCTGTCTGTCTATCTGTCTATCTATCTATCTCTCTATCTATCTCTCTATCTCTCTATCTCTCTATCTATCTATCTCTCTATCATCTATCTATCTATCTATCTATCTATCTCTATCTATCTATCATCTATCTATCTATCTATCTATCATCTATCTCTCTCTCTCTCTCTCTCTCTCTCTCTCTCTCTATCATCTATCTATCTATCTATCTATCTATCTATCTATCTATCTCTATTATCTATCTATTTATCTCTCTCTCTATCTATCTATTATCTATCTATCTATCTATCATCTATCTATCTATCTATCTATCTATCTATCTATCTATCTATCTATCTATCTATCTATCTCTATCTATCTATCTATCTATCTATCTATCTATCTATCTATCTATCTATCTATCTATCTATCTATCTGTCTAGTCTTGTCTGTCTTCTCTGTCTTTCTAATATCTATCTATCTATCTATCTATCTATCTATCTATCTTCTATCTATCTATCTATCTCTATCTATCTATCTATCTATCTTTACTATCTATCTATTCTACCCACGGGGGTGTGCAAACACCTTAACCCTTCCTTTACCATAGGAGCCACCGGGACTGAATAGAGAAGAGCAGCCGAGTAGATAGTAGTAGTGAGGAGTGGAAGAGAGAGTTGGAGATAGGAGGTAGAAGGAGAGGAAGACATGGAGAGTGGGGAGATGTGAGAGTAACGTCTAGAGAGAAGAGAGAATGGATGTAGGATGAGAGTGACCAGTCAGGCATGAGTTAGAGCAGTAGACCGAGAGAGTCAGTGTGACTTGGAGGGAGTTAGGGAGAGACGAGCTAGCAGAGTTGAGAGATGAGAGAAGGAGATAAGAGGTAGAAAAGAGAAGTGTGAGTGAAATAGATACCCTCCCCTCTTCTCCGTCCCCTCTTCATTAGCAGAGTGTGCAACACCATTAAACCCCTACTCTACCATAGCACCCAGGGGGTGTGCAACACCATTAAACCCTTCCTCTATCATAGCACCCAGGGGGTGTGCAACACCCTTAAACCCTTCCTCTACCATAGTACCCAGGGGTGTGCAGCAGCACCGTTAACCCCTTCCTCAACTCTAGGGGGTGTGTAGCACCGTTAACCCCTTCCTCAACTTCAGGGGTGTGTAGCACGTTAACCCCCCTCAACTTCAGGGGGGGTGTAGCACTGTTAACCCCTTCCTCAACCCTAAGGGGTGTGCAGCACTGTTAACCCTTCCTCATCCTAGGGGGTGTGCAGCACTGTTAACCCCTTCCTCAACTGTAGGGGGGTGTGTAGCACCGTTAACCCCTTCCTCAAATTCAGGGGTGTGTAGCACTGTTAATCCCTTCCTCAACCCTAGGGGGTGTGCAGCACTGTTAACCCCTCCTCAACCGTACGGGGTGTGCAGCACATATAACCATTTCCTCAACTCTAGGGGGGTGAGCACCATTAACCCGTTCCTTAAACATAAGGACCCAGGTGTGTGCAACACCTTTAACCCTTTCAACTAAAAGTGTGCAGCATCGTAAACCTTCCTCAACCATAGGACCCATGGGGTGTGCAACACCATTAACCATTTCCTTAACTCTAGGGGATACAGACGGACAGTAAGGGTACAGACAGGAGTAGGTACAGACAGGACAGTAAGGGTACAGACAGGACAGTAAGGGTACAGGCAGGACAGTAAGGGTACAGACAGGACAGTAAGGGTACAGACAGGGGTACAGACAGGACAGTAAGGGTACAATCAGGGGTACAGTCAGGACAGTAAGGGTACATCAGGGGTACAGACGGACAGTTAGGGTAGACAGGACAGTCAGGGTACAGACAGGACAGTCAGGGTACAGACAGGGTACAGACAGGACAGTAAGGGTACAGACAGGACAGTATGGGTACAGACAGCGGTACAGACAGGACAGTAAGGGTACAGACATGAGTACAGTCTGGGGTAGTGGTACAGACAGGAGTACAGTCTGGGGAGTGGTACAGACAGGAGTACAGTCTGGGGTAGTGGTACAGACCGGAGTACAGTCTGGGGTAGTGGTACAGACAGGGGTGCAGGGGGGGACAGTGGTAGAGGGGTACAGACAGGGGGAGAGGGTACAGTCAGGGGTAAAGATAGGGTAAGTACAAAACGTGTGTGCACCCTGAGAGAACACTAGGGGTAAGAACCCGGATGAGCCATTGGAGGGGAGAATGACCCGGACCCCAGTGGACCCCCTCACTTACACAGACACTCCAGGTCGTTATCTCCGCCCCTTTAACCCGTCCTCTGCCATGTCGCTCTGTGCACCATCCGGATCCTGGTATCCCCCAGTCCGCACGTCTCGCTCTCAGGCAATGCAAGAAACAAACCACCTCAGCGCAAGCAAGTCTCCCATAAACATGGCTCCGGCTCCCAGTCCTTCTTCCTCCCCCACCCCCAGTCCGTAAGTGCGCTGGTCCTTTCCTACGATCTCATGAGGAGAACTCCAGGACTGACTATTCCTCAGCGACGCGCAGGGGGGGATCAGGGAGGCCGCGCTGCTGCTTTGTCATCTCTCCCTTCTCTCTCTCCCTTCTCTCTCTCTCTCTCTCTCTGCCCCGCTGCACGCTGGGTAAAAATCTCGAACAGGCAAGACGAGTTCCTCCTCATAGTGTTTACAGGGAATATGGGGAGGGGCGGGGCTTGCTGGGAATCTCGCGCTTTTAAAGGGGCCGCTGTTCTAAACTAAAGCACATACACAAACAGCTGTCATTTAAGGAAAAATCATGCGCTGGCAAGTCAGTGCAAATAATCTCAGTGACAAAAAAGAAATAAAATAAAGACCAGTGAAAAATACATTACATTATCATTCGCCTCTTCAATTTCTTGTAATCAATTGTCCCTATTGAGAGTTTTTGTTGTTGACATTTTTAAATAATTAGTTTTAAAAAAAATATGATACATTTTATATATATACCTACCCCTGTAGTGGATTTCTATGGGAGGGACTGTAAGATTATAGCCTTAAACCTACCCCTGTAGTGGATTTCTATGGGAGGGACTGTAAGATTATAGCCTTATAACCTACCCCTGTAGTGGATTTCTATGGAGGGACTGTAAGATTATAGCCTTATAACCTACCCTGTAGTGGATTTCTATGGGAGGGACTGTAAGATTATAGCCTTATAACCTACCCCTGTAGTGGATTTTATGGGAGGGACTGTAAGATTATAGCCTTATAACCTACCCCTGTAGTGGATTTCTATGGGAGGGACTGTAGATTAAGCCTTATAACCTACCCCTGAAGTGGATTTCTATAGGAGGGGCCGTAAGATTATAGCCTTAAAACCTACCCCTGGAGTGGATTTCTATGGGAGGGACTGTAAGATTATAGCCTTATAACCTACCCTGTAGTGGATTTCTATGGGAGGGACTGTAAGATTATAGCCTTATAACCTACCCCTGTAGTGGATTTCTATGGGAGGGACTGTAAGATTATAGCCTTAAAACCTACCTGTAGTGGATTTCTATGGGAGGGAACTGTAAGATTATAGCCTTAAAACCTACCCCTGTAGTGGATTTCTATGGGAGGGAAAGTAAGAGTTATAGCTTATACCTACCCCTGTAGTGGGACCTACCCTGTAGTAGATTTCTATGGGAGGGACTGTAGATTATAGCCTTATAACCTACCCCTGTAGTGGATTTCTATGGGAGGAACTGTAAGATTATAGCCTTATAATCTTACAGTTCCAGGAGAAGAAGGAAACCAGAAGCACAAAGGGGTAGGTAATAATGAAATATGCACCCCCAACTGTAAATTAAAGGGATATTAGAAGTCACTTGGAGTTTGTGACCTGATAAAAGGTACTCGCCTGCAGCCTTGTGCTTTATATGGTCACGGAACTCCTCTGTGACTTCTAATATCCTTATAATTACAGTTGGGGGTACATTATCCACTATATAATGAACAGTTTAGCGGTCAAGTTCCCCTTTAATCCTTATTGATCATATACTGTTCTGAATCTACTTTTTTTATTTGTTTGTTTTTAAATTCTTAGTAAAAAAAAAAAAAAAAAACTTTTTCTGGAACCCATGGATAATTAAACAGTTTGGGTTAGTTCCCACTATCACGCACGCACAAGCGGCACATGCAGGATTTTTGAAGTGTGCGTGTGTGATACTCTGCGCTCCAGAACATATCTATTGGCACGCATGCGATCCGCACAAGAAGTCCTGCATACGTGCAAACTGGAGCGCCACAGAACATAGTGGGAAACGTCCGGTAGCCTTGCATTGGAAATGCAAATCGGACGTGTGGATAGAGCGCAAATTGCGCTCCGACACGAGCACAAGTGAGACCTAGCTCTTTATTTTTTTTAACTCAGGTAAATAACAGCTAGCGGACACATTCCCCTTTAATCTCTTATCAGCGTGTCCTACAATTTGGAATCTTTTTGAATGACACTGCAAATGAATAAAGGTCAGAGGTGCCGCAGACAATAAAATAAAAATCTTCAGGATCAACCAATTAACTGACGACATATCTAAGAGATGTTTATAAGGGTATAATATGCAGAATATTCATGGCTATGTGTATTTACTATGTAATAAATGTGACGGACAAGAGCACAAGACACTTATTTATTATATATAATAATAAAAATAAATTATATAACTATATATTTCCATTAAAGTAAATTATTGAAAGCAGGGATTCCGTTATCTCTGTATGATTCACCACATCCCATATGAACATCACCAAACACATTCCAAAAGCAATGAATGGGTATAAATGTAACACGTATTACTAGACCAATGATGACTGTCCTTCGCCATCCCAGTCAGAAAAGATTATTTCCCCAAACTGCTATACTTTAGCGAGTAGTAGTACCTTGCTCGCACAAGCTTGCACTCTGTGTCTCTGTATTTAGTATGGCCTTTAATCTTCATATTGCCTTCATACTTAATGGACACTTTTTCACCAAACGGGCAAGCTGCCCCACCCCTCAGGATTACACATAGCAATTGTCGGCATACACACCGTAAACACGTATACAAAACAGTAAAAAAGAAAAACAAACAATTACAATCTGGTTAGGCTACTACTGTATAATGGTTTCGTTTTGCCCACACAGGCCATTTTTTATGTTATATACACTTTGGGTGGGGGGTAGGGAATTGTATTCTTCCATGGCTGGCTTATGTTATTATGTTATTGCAAACATACTGTATATTTTCAAAACTGATTGGTTATATAGTGGGTAATGTACCCCCAACTGTAAATTATAAGGATATGAAGTCATGAGGAGTCCCGTGACCATATATAATCACGAGGCCGCAGGGCGAGTACCTTTATACAGGGCACGGAACTCCAAGGTGACTTCTAATATACCTTTAATTTACAGTTTGGGGTGATTATTTATTATACACCTACTTCTGGTTTCCTTCTTCTCCTGGAACTGTAAGATTATAAGGCTATAATCTTACAGTACCTCCCATAGAAATCCTCTACAGGGGTAGGTCTGATTCTAAATCAATCAGATTTTTAGCCACCACTGGGTATACCTGATAATACCGTGGGGTTCTCACAGTAGGGTCTGTACCGAGCGGTTTAAGTCTCCTTCCCACCGCACCCGTGATAGGATGCAGCATCTAGTCTAATGGTAGTTAATGGTGGTGTGCTCCAGACGCCATTCGACAATCTGCTGGCCATAAAGCTAGCCATAAGCTACAAAGTTTTTTTCACTCTTGCTAAGGTGCCCATAGAAGAAAGAAGATGGTGCATTTGGAGGGATTAACATTTCGATCGGATCGTTCCGAGTGAACCAATCTCTCTGCAGGTTTCAAGCTGAAATCTTTCGATCGGATTTCCTATTGCTGCCCTCGATCAGAAATTCATAGTGTATAGCTATCTTAACTAACTTCAGAAAAGATCATTTTTGGGGCTTTTTTCACAGCACATCATGTGCCTGTCACAGACTCAGACAGACAGGACAAGCTTGTAACTTAAAGGGACACTATACTGAAAAAATTACTTTGCTTCATCTTAATCTAATGAATACATGTAAGTAGCAGTTACTCGAGTTGTGTGTGTAGCTGCATGTCTTCTATCCAGCACACATTTTGTTTAGGAGCAGTATCCCCCTCCTCTTTTAACCACTCCCACTTCCATCCGACCCGACTTTTTTCCCACAAACCATGCCTGCACACAGCATACAGTATTCCAACTGTCAATACTCTGTCACCATTCCAGCTACAGTAAAACTACTCACAGAAGAATAATTATTGAGAGCAAAGAACTTGATTGACAACTGATTGACAGTTTTGATTGGATATCTAAGAAATAGGGGGCAGATCAACAAAAAATGACACAATGGGTTGGGAAGAATTACAGTATCCAGTTAGGTCAATTTAAAATAGCCTGTTTTTTCGGTATAGATGCCATTAAGTTCCAGAGAAGCTAGAGACATAATACTAGGCCTATTTGAAAGGTAAGAGTCTTCTCAATAGAGGGCACAGTACCACTTCAAATACAATTCATAACAGTGCTCCTTGTTGGTGGTGTTATAAAATCTTTGCTTTCTTATAAAAGCCCTTCGTCTTACCTTTACACCAATTCCACCAGCGACTGCTCTCCCTGCAGCAATAAAGAATATCCGAAGGTCCAAACATGGTCCAAGTCATGCTGCTACTTATGGTCACCAACGCCACTTCTAGGAGATCTGTCACCTTCTGATGATGTCAGGGCATGTGCAGTTATTCTTTTCCATCATAAAGTAGCAATGGTGCATGCCTCAACCGCCAAGGGAGGCGGAGCAATGGAAAGGGAGGCAGCGGCGGAAAAGCAGCTCACCAAACCAAGCATACACACGACACGATCACGACTGAGCGATCGAGTCGAGCGAGCGAGCAAAGCGAGCAGCGAGCGACGAGCGAGCGACCCGAGCGTACGACAGGACGAGCGAGACGATCTAGCGACGACGAGCGTAGCGAGCGAGCAGCGAGGAGCGACGCGAGCGAGCGAGCTGAGCGAGCGAGCGAGCAGCGAGCGAGCGAGCGAGAATGGAGCGAGCGAGCGAGCGAGCGAGAGCGAGCGAGCGAGCGAGGAGCGAGCGAGCGAGCGAAGACGAGCGAGGAGCAGCGACGATGCGAGGAGAGCACGAGCGAGCGAGCGAGCGAGGAGCGACGACGAGCAGAGCGAGCGGCGATGCGAGCGAGCGAGCGAGCGAGCGAGCGAGCGAGCGAGCGGCGAGCGAGCGAGCGAGCGAGCGAGCGAGCGAGCGAGACGCGCCGAGGGAGCGGCGAGAGGAGCGAGCGAGCGAGCGAGAGAGCAGCGCGAGCGAGAGAGGCTAGCGAGAGGAGCGACCGAGCGCAGCAGCAGCTACGAGCAGGGAGCAGCGAGCGAGCGAGCGATACGCCGCAGCGACATCAGCGAGCTATCTATCTATCTAGCTATCTCTATCTATCTATCTATCTATCTATTATATCTATCTATCTATTTCTATCTATCTACTATATCTATCTATTATCTATCTATCTATATCTATCTATCTATCTATCTTCTAGTCTATCTATTTTCTCTATCTATCTAGTTTCTATCTATCTATTTCTATCTATCTTATATCTATCTATCTATGCTATATATCTATCATCTATCTATTTCTATATCTATCTATCTATCCTATCTATCTATATATCTCTATCTATCTATCTGTCTGTCTGTCTGTTGTATGTCTGTCTGTCTGTCTGTTGTCTGTCTAGTCTGTCTATCTATCTATCTATCTATCTATCTCTCTCATCTCATATTCTCTATCTATTATCTCTCTATCATCTATCTATCTATCTATCTATCTCTCATCTATCTATCTATCATCTATCTACTACTATCTATCTATCTATCTATCTATCTCTCTCTCTCTCTCTCTCTCTCTCTCTCTCTATCATCTACTTCTATCTATCTATCTATTCTATCTATCTATACTATCTCTATTATCTATCTATTTATCTCTCTCTCTATCACTATTATCTATCTATTGATTATCTATCTATAATCTATTATCTACTATGCTATCTATCTATATCTATCTATCTATCTATCTATCTATCTATATCTATCTATCTATCTATCTAATCTACTGTCTGTCTGTCTGTCTGTCTGTCTATCTAATATCTATCTATCTATAATCTATCTATCTATCTATCTATCTATCTAATTCTATCTATCTATCTATCTATCTATCTATCTATCTATCATCTATCTATCTGTCTTGTCTGTCGTCTGTCTGTCTATCTAAGTATCTATCTATCTATCTATCTATTATCTATTATCTATCTACTATTCTATCTATTATCTATCTATAATCTATCTATCTATCTAACTACCGTATATTTGTTGGAACTTCAGACTTTATCTTTGCAAGGAGAGAACTTCTACTCTGCTGTGCCACAATTTTACAGTTTCAACTACTGGATTATAGGGATTATAACAAATAAAATCGTAATGACATACGTATGGAGGACATCAGTGTTATACTGGTCAGTTCACGTTGAACAGCGCCCCCTAGATAGTCAATTTTGGTCACAAATGCAAAGCACAATGAAACCATCAACCTGCAGTAATCACACACAAATTAAATCTCCCAACCCCTAGTTACAGGAGGAACATCCCACTGCACAGAATTCTAATGACTAAGACATGAATTTAATCAGGAAGATAATGAGAAGTTTTTGAAAGTTTGGGAATCTCCTGGGGGCCGGTGCTAATTAAAGATCAGGAGCCAATCATCATTAAAAAAAAAACTTCACATGGAAAGGAAAAAAACCTTGCTTGTCCCAAAGGCTTTCAAGGATTCTGGGAAATGGAGCTTATTAACCCCCTGAGACCTGCAAGTTGAAGTTTGCTAACTTTTTGTCATTGTAATAAGCCTGTGACCCCCACCAAGGAACATTACATAATTTGGGTAATGAATCTGCTAATTAATACAGTAAATTGAAAAATAGTTAGTAGGGGGAAATTCGTAGTTAGTTCGAGTTAAATTGAGTTAAATTTGTCTGGAAAAGGGGAATTATTAGTAATGTATAAATAGTAGATAGACATCAATCAATATTGACCCAATCCCTCTGTCGGACAGATTACCGATTAATAAACTGAACCGCAGCGCTACCACAAATATTTTGCCGCCATTGGTGGTGTGATCGGCTGACATATCCGATATTTAAATCAAAATATCGTTCAGACTGTCAATTGGGTCCAAATATCAGCCTAATGTTGGCCTCACATTAGATTACTTTTCTCATTCTTAATCTATAAATAAATACATGTAAGTAGCACTTACTGTGTTTGTGTTGCTGCATGCCTTCAAGGAGCAAAACATGTTTTAAACCACTCCCCCTTTCATCTGACCTGACTTTTTCCCCACAAACCAACTGTTTAAACAGCACATAGCATTCAAACTGTCAACACTTTGCCACCATTCAGCTACAGCAAAACTGCTCACAGAAGAATAGTTTATGATAATAAAGCACTTGATTGACAGCTGAAATGTAAGATGTTTTAGATTGGATATCTAAAGAAATAGGGGGCAGATCAACAAAATAATGGCACATGTGGTGGTTGAAAAGAATTAAGTGTCCATTAATGATCAATTTAAAACAACTTTTTTTCCAGTATAGATGCGCTGCCAATAGGATATTAGCTCCTAGCCCCAATTGGCGCATTCGTGGTTTCAGATTAAATAACCCCTATAACTTATGTTCTGTATGTTTGTTTTTTTTTCATTTTGCCTTCACTTCCCTTAATTGTCTCTCTGATGTGGAGTGATGCCTTGGTATCTATGTCTGCTTGTGTGTAAAGCCTCGTACACATGTTGGATCGTTTTCGTACAATGCAGCCGACGAACGTTTAATGACATTATCGTTAATCCTCATAATTGAAACGACATCTGTACACACAGCAGCAATAGTCACCATGATAGTCGTTAGATATAGACGTTCGACGTAACATTCGTATCTTTGCGCAATTACGAAAGCAGGCATGCGCCTTTTTATATTTTTTCGTAGGACGTTAACGATAATCTGCCGGCCATGTACAAATATACGATAATCGTCGAACAAATCTGCCAAGCTGATCGTCGGAAAAAGCCGACAATAGTTGACGGTCGTTGGTCTTTGACGATCGTTGATGCTATATTTTCGTACGAATATCGTGCCATTGCTCGTCCGTCGCTGCATCTTTTACGACAATTATCCAACGTGTGTAGGAGGCTTAAGCCTTGGCACCTGTACCTGGTACTTATTTATCTCAGTGTGGTGTCCTGTGCTGCACCACTGGGTCGACCTATTGTTAGGGACTATTTATAGTGAGGTTGTGTAACTGCACATAAATAAATTAGGTCAGTAGAAGGGAGTGTCCTGAATAGGTAGAATTATAGTAAATACCGTGCGTTAGTTCTAGACAAGAATTACAAGGCACATTCCTATTTTTCTAGATACATTTGAAGATAAGCAGGAGTGCTGCATGCTGTTTAATTGAGTTAAAGGTCAAGGAAGCTGCTTTTGCATTACTAAAAATAGGTGTAGAGACATTTTGTTTGTTTGTTGGTGGAGGGGCTGTAGTCCCAGGATGCCCTGTATGGACTGAATTTTATGAGGAAGATCTAGTCTTACCTTCGACAGACAATATGGCAGCTCCCGGTGTTTTTTGTTGCATCCTTGTATAGGACACAAAAAGGGTCATTAATCTGCCCCTTCCCAGCGAGTGTTTCGTTATGTTACACGGGCGACTGTTTTCACAGAGATCTGACCAATCACTGCTCCAGATCGAAATATCTTCAGGAATCCCTGCTGTCACTTCCTCCCACTCTCTGCGCTAATTAGTACAGGGAGATACAAAGATGCTCTGCAGACAGCCCCTCTGTCTACTGAGCATGTCTTGTACCAGTGGTTTAAGTAAGTGGGCGTCTCTGAAGCAACTGAAGAACTCTACTGCATGTATCCTTATTTAGCAGGTAAATGATACATACATTTTCCTCTCAGATTATGTGCAAGTCCGGAAAAAACTTTTCAATTAAATTTGTAGTTATTTATAGTGAGAGTCTGAGCGGTGTCCCGATTATTGACTGCAGCGGTAAATTGTGCTTTGCATTTCGTGGTATTTCTTTGATGCATTTTTTTTCATGTGTTAAATCTACCGCATGGTCATTGCCCTCTCCTACTAGCTGAACCTGTACACAAGTTAGGATATCTCCCAGTACAAACAATGTTGGCCTCCCAGGCAATACAACCTGACATTAATTATTAACTCTTTTCACATTTTTAAACCTAATTTTTACTTTATCAGTACAGTACTTTAAATTTTCTTTATTTTCTTGTTTCCCACCTTGGGAAATCTAAAGGGTCACATTCCTTTTCCAGATACCATCATATATTAAAAGCATAATGGCATGTCCTAAGCTTATAATTGATAGGAAATGGAACACATGGTACAATCTTGTACCTTTCTTCCAGCCGACAGACTGAAATACGTCACTTGGTTTATTAGTGATTTCTTTACAGCAATACAGTTTATGGGCTTTCCTAGTAGATAAAGTCACTGGTATCCACCCACTTCTCTGTTTTACGGTCTGCACATGCTCTGTATCAAAATGATCAAACTTTGTATACCTTCTGTACTATGAGGGAAGGAGGAGTGGGAAGTGACTGGGTGACTGGACTATTTCATTTTAAGAAGTATGTGAACTGACACAATGATTTCTGGTGTATACACTCAAGCATGAGCAGGCTAAATGCAGTAAATGTAGATGTAAATCACACATAATCACTAAGCTTTTATTCTGTGCTCATGGCCGATCAAGCAAACACCCAAATCTAATGTATCAAATCTGACCATTGTTTCCACCTCTCCATCTCAGGTGACCAAATCTGTGTGGCTATAGCGGCTGTACATCTTTAGGTATAACTAAGAGAATCGCACTAGACGACATCTAAAATCGGGGGCATAGTGTTCCTAAAGTAGGGTTATTGTTTGATGCTCTCAGGAGAGGGGTAATATGTATATTTTTGTAACCTTGGCATGTTCACTTGTTGGACAATCCTGTTCTAGTGCTCCCTGCTTATCGAAGGTTAAGAGATTAAAAATCTCTTAAAGTCTATTGGAAAGGTCAGGGGCCCAACATGTTCTCACATAGAAACAAAGGGGACGTTAATCCTTATTGCTACTTCAGGGAGAAAAACAAAGTTTACATGAAAGGCAAAGATTAGTTTATTTACTCTGAAATTAAAGGCATGTGTGTTTGATGTCTACAGCTTTGGCTATTAAGACACACGTAACAACTTCTTCTTCCTGACCGTCTGTTCCGAGACTTTCGGACGTCCGGCCAGGAGGAAGGACTTCGGTTTACCGCGACCGATTCGGACGAACGGTAGTCGGACATGGGCAAAAACGCATGCGAAACATGGACTATCGGTCGATCTGACCGAATATTGCATCGGTGTGTGCGCCTTTCGATCCCGCATCTGAACAAAGATCGGTGGAAGATTCGCACAGGCATTTCTATTCAATGATTCATGTTTTGTAATAACGCGAGGATGTCAATGATGCGTTAATGTTTCCAAAAACAGAATATGGATCTACAGTTTCTATCGTTCTGTAAAACAATGGACAATATGAGGTCAGTGCTGCTGCAGTGCAATCTCTCTGGTTGAAAACATCAAATGGCAGCCTATGAAAAAACCAAAATGGCAGCCTGTTGGCTACTTTTAAAACACTCATCCCCATGCCCAAAACTAGAAATTACAAAGACGTGATCCATGGTAAATATACATTCCGGCCATGGGTGTTGAATATTCACGTATATACAGTGATGACAAGTTAATAGGACTAATGAGAAATCACATGGTACCCACTGTAGACTGAAACCTGTTCCACATTCAATTGTCTCCCATTTGGTTGGAAAAAAAACATTAAAGAATGATCCGATTGGCTGAAGTGAAGTTATATACATCCCTCTATTAGCTGTCGGTGGTTGCCGCTACCCAATATCAATGGAACGCCCCGTAACCCTCAGGGTATATAAAGTTTGCCAGAACCATTGTGTTACCTAGATGGTTTATGAGTAGTGTGAAGCCACTGTTACATCCTGTGGTAGAACTCATATTATTCTAATTGGTGTTTAGGATGATTTAATATGAGACCTATTAGTTTACACATTTATGGGACAGTCACTAATGTACTTTATTTACAGGAAAAACACATTCAGGCTGCTATTTATTTAAATACAGATATATTCAATCAGGGGATTCAATAAAAGTTCTTATTGTTTAAAATCGTGCTAATTTTGCTCCAACCAATCAGGATTATTTAACATTTGTAAGCTTGCATATGATTGGTTGGGGCAAAATTAGCACCATTTTAAACGATAAGAACTTTTATTGAATAACCCTGAATATATTGTCTGTACATGTAGGTTATTCTGCACAATCATTTAAAACTATCCACAAATAGGGGCTACCATACTGCATTACATTTCTAGGTAAAGAAAGACCCATGTCTAAAATAAATTTAGCAGGTATTCCTCATATAATAAGGAAAATCTTCTAGATTTTTTTTAAATTAAAACAGCCATCATTTATTTCTGTTTCTTCCGTTTTCCATGTTCCTCTGCTGTTGGTGATATAAGCCCCATTGAATCTATAGGAATGGTGTCAATTAAAGATTTGGCTCATGCAAAAGCAGAGGATCTGGGAAAAAGAGGAGGGACAGCAGCCAAACATATCCATTTTATAAAACAGAGCATTTTCAATGTAAAAATGTTACAAATATCAGGTATTTTGTGTGTCCGTATCAAGTATAGTTCATCTGAACAAGATAAACAACCTTACTACGACCCTATAATACCCAAGCTGTGTCCCCAACAGGAGGTAATAGGATTTCCCCATATTTGGGAGAAAGGAGGCAGGTGGTAAGGAAACAAACAGCAGGTTTACTCATCACACAGCAAGATGTCAGAACTAACAGTCACAGCAGAATGAAGTGAGAGTGTTCCATAGAACACTGATCCAACTGCAACTCCCAGAATTCTCAGCCAGTGCCTTGAAGGATATCTAAACTTTTACTGGAAAATATCATTCTTCTAACTATCACTGTACCATTTGTTTTTGTTGATCTGCCCTTATTTCTTTAGAAATCCAATCTGAAACATCTTACATTTCAGCTGTCAATCAAGAGCCTTATCTATTAAACTTGCTGTGTGCCGTTAGGGGTGACGGTTTGTATGTGTAAAAAGCATGGTTAGAAATGTTCTTCTCCCAGTTCTAACTCACAGTGATTACTTAGCCTGCTTGACTTTCTCAGAATGCCAGTCAGATGGGGATGAGGTTGGTAAGAAGGGGGGGGGGGGGAGAGAGATATTTAGCCTGAGGCAAAACAGTACTGGATTGAGGGCATGCAGCAACCAACAACACCTAGAGTAAGGGTGAGGCCACACTGCAACGCACAGGAATCGCAAGTGTTATCGCACGCGAGTGGTGGGAAATTCTTGTGCGTTTTGCGATGCGTTTTCGCTGTTTTGCATTATGGAAACGCATGCGTTAACGCACCAAAAATGAATGCGTTACCAAAACGCGAAGGGATGGCAATCGCGTCGCTTCGGAAATCGCGGTATTTTTGCGTTCCGCAATTTCCAATCGCGTGCCTTCGGAAATCGCGGGAATTTTGCGTTCCCGTGATTTCATTTTAGCGAAAATCGCAAGCACGAAACGCGTGAAAAACGCGCTAGTGTGGCCTAGCCCAAGTGCTGCTTATTTAATCTATAAATTAAGCTTAGGTATTTTTTTCAGTTCACGTACCCTTTAAGCATTAGCTGTAAAACTTGTCTTGTCATTGCTACTAAAATGAACTCTGCGCATCTCATTGATTGAATCCCAGAATCCTGCCGCTCTTAAAGGGAGTGAAAGCTAATTATAAAGCGCACTAAATGATCACAGGCACTACTAACACAGAAATAGGAATAAATCTATGGCTATTATTGACCTGCCGTGAATGGAATTGCCTTTTAAGATTACTGTTAACAGTTTGCCCAAGTAATTACAAGGCAAACACCTACTCCAAGGCAAATGATCCATTAACAAACACTCTGATTAGTCATTTATGGACAATTGTGAAACACAAGGCAACTAAGCGTTTTATTGCTCAACTGAGATAACGTGGTCTGTGATACCCCGACCTTTGCTTAGGCACCGATAAATAAGCCATCTCAAGGACATTGAGGAGAGGGACAGAATAGAACTGGAGGCACAGGGATCCATAGTAAGTTAAACAAGGGTCCCTTCTCCTCATGGCCTTATATTTCACTTTCTAACACTAGCCATAACACATCAAGATTTTTGATCGTTTCAAACATTTCTCAAGTTCCCGATGGCCAAAGCTTCTTCAGTAAACTCTTGCCGATATAAAGATCTGTAAAGTGGGAAAAGAATCTGATTCGAAACTGACGGTTCTCGGAACTTTTAAAATTCAACACCAATTATCAAATATTCGATATCGAACTTGAAATTTGATATTACACTATGATGTATCAATGATGTATAAGCAATGTCTATCCGGAAATAACACCCTAAGGTTCGTACACACGTGCGATTGTGGGTGCCGACCCGCGACGCCACGATGTGTACAAACGATCGTTTGTCCAAAACCGGCCCGGTATGGGCACTTTATCATCCAAAATAGTCGTTAGTTCGGGGATCGTTGCCCAATCCGCCGAGCGGATCCCTAAACGAGCGGGTTTCGGTGCCCATACAAGGGCCATTATGGGCCGAAACGCTCGTTCATACACATCGTGCGTGGCGGGTCGGCACCCGCAATCACACGTGTGTACGAACCTTAGTGTGTTTCAATCTCTCCACTACTACCACACCCCCTCTCTTCCACCACTGTTCAGCATGCTCAGTGCACATCCCCTAGGGAGAAAAGGAAAAGCTAAGCATATTGAGGTACTACTAAGGCCTAGTGATCTTGGTATGGTAAGTCAGTTTTTTTTTTTTTTAAATAGTAAGGAAGGAAGTTGGTATTATTGAAAGGGTTATCCTTGAAGGACATATGTCTTTTCCAGCCACATCTTATCTTTTAACCTTCGGTGGTTGAGGATCCGAGGGTGGTAATACACAATCACTGTGATATTCACTTTATATGAATATCTTGGGTACCTCCCAACCTCTCCAGTACCTGGACATTCTAGTTGATGTGGGTTTCTAGTGTTGGAGAAGTAAGTTATCCATAAGGCATGTGTCTGCAAATTCCACGCGTGCTTGAGAGAAGTAGTGATCCTTAACCCATAAGCCCGATCTGTCTATGCTGAAGTGAATGGCAGGTGGAAGGAGTAAGTTTAAATACAAGGATATTAGCTGTTTCCATCACTGTTTCCAAAAACAAATGCAGAGACAGCTGCCCACATTCTCAGGAAGATATATAGTGACTGAGACCACCATTATGTACAGTATACTGTAAGAGAAATTTGAAATATTGGAACATCATTGGGGTCTGGGACCTCATACATTCAATAGGAAACAATAGGTGTTGTTTTAAAGGAGAACTAAAGTGCTTCTAAAAAAACAATGTTTAACTGCGTCCCCTATAGATTAAAATGCCATATCACCTGAGAGTTCTTCACTAGATGCAAATACTCCTACACTGGGTAGATACAGTTGCTGGAGCACAGAAAAAACATTCACTACAAATCCCCTTTTAAAATACGTTTCCAGTGAAGATATCTCACCTTGAACTTCTCCAGTTCCTCCCTGTTTTTAGCCACCTCCTTAAGGCTTTGTGAGCTCTTTGTGAGCTTGTGCAACCATTAAGGATATGTCCACCACACAATTATTTTTTAATTTACTATTTATCAGCCCCAAAATTCCATTTTGCTTAAAAGCTTTAATAATGCACCCAGAATGGGAGAAATTCTTCTTACAACCTCTACGATACACCGCCATGTGCTCACACGCTTCTCTCTTGTAAGGCTGACGGCCATTACCAGATGAGCCTCCACTGCTTCTGCTCGTGAACGGAAAGTATAATATTATTAAACTTTTAAGCAAAACATACTGAGGTTTGTGAGGTCCTGAATAACATCAAATTTTGTTATTAGGGGTGTACTAACCCTTTAAGTACCTGGCTTGTGCAGTCTCATAAGTCATGGCTGTTTATAACACATCACAGTTTTGACAGGAAGCTAGCCCTTTAAAAAATCCCTGTGTGAGCATCAGGAAACTTTAGGGTTGATATCTTCATGCAGGGAAACACTGGGGAGAAAGGTATGTATTGCAAAAATGGGTTGTGTAGTGTACTAGTGTATGATCTTTAAGCTATGGATTAGCTTATGGCAACAACTTTGGCAATCTATTGTGTAGATTCTCCCTGTCCCTATCAGTTGTTATCCTGCTGAGTGGTAAACAAGGTTGGGGTGCTGCAATGGGTCTAACATTCGCTCCTTTTTCTGACCTCCATAGAAAACAAAACGGCTGCTACAATTACCATCATGTAGCTTTAAACTGGAGTCAAGCTACCAAGTCCCGCAAAGAAATGTGTATATATGTATTGTTTGTGCCTCCAAAACACTGTGAATTTAAGTGTCCTTAACAAATTATACAGGAGAGTATTCTATAATATGGTCTGTCTAAGTGATTATTGACACAACTGCTAGAAATACCTTGCCAATATTTTCTCAGCCATTTGTAACAATGTCAGAGTAGCTTATGAAACAGATGGAGCTAAATTGTTCCCGTACGCATTGAGAAACATTTCCCAAGCTAAACTGTGCCTTAAGAGAATCTCTATCTATTCAACAATATATCTAACACAAGACAAGACTGACCAAAAGACAGATGGTAGATGTATTGAAGCATTTGTCCCATCCAGACCCATCTCCTACTCTCCCAGATCTTCTATGTCTACTAGTGATGGATCCAAACTCGAACCCGAGTTTGGGTCAAACTTAATGAGTTTGTAATAACCTACCCAACTAGTTAAGTTTCTCGAACTAGCGGAAATTATATTAATTATCAGTAGCCCTTGAATGTAGCATTCGAATTCGGTAACCCTCTAATGTAGCCTTTGATTTGTTATCCCTCGAATGCAGTGTTCAATTTCGGTAAGCCTTGAATGTATGGTTGGTGACCCTTGAATGTAGTGATCATTTTGTTAATTCTAATGTAGCCTTCGTTTCAGTAACCCCTCGAATGTAGTGTGGTAACCTCGAATGTACATTCAGTAACCTCAAATTGGCAATAACCCTCAAATGTAGCATGCAGAAACCCCAACAATTGCTCGATCGTGGGGGAAGGTAGTTTTAAAAATAAATTTTGTTGATACTCTCACTAGATACTACATTCCTATAGATTATTTCTTCATCTACTTAATATAATCTTCTACATCTACCATCTCCTATATGATATTTCTTCTACATCTCTACACATCTCATCGATCTTCTACATCTCTAGATCTTATACATCTCAAGATCTTCTACATCTACTACTATCATAAATCTCTATCCTATCTCCTATATGATCTATTTCTTCTACATCTACTACATCTCATAGATCTCTACATCTACTACATCTCATAGATCTTCTCATTCTACATCTCATAGTCTACATACTACATCTCTATCTCTACATCATACTACATCTCGATATGATCTTTCTCCATCTACTACATCTCAAGATTCTACATTCAAGATCTTCACTACGACATCTATAGACTCTAATTCTACATCTCATAGATCTACATCTCGACTTCTACATCTACTAATCTTCATAGATCTTCTACATCTCATAGATCTTCTAACAACCTCAGACTACTAATCTACACTATTCATAATTTCTACATCTACTAAATCTCATAGATCTTACTACATTCTCATAGATCTTTACATCTACTACATATCTCCTATATGAATCTATTTCTTCTTATCTTCTACTACATCTCATAGATATCTTACATCTCATAGATCTTCTACATCTCATAGATCTTCTACAATTAATTACTAATCTCATTAGATCTTTACATCTACTACATCTCATAGATCTTCTAATCTACTACATCTCATAGATCTTCTACATCTCATAGATCTTTTCTACATCTCCTCATATCATGATCTCTCTAAATCTCTAATCTCTCTAGATCTTTACATCTCATAGATCTTCTACATCATAGATCTACATCTCATAGTAATCTTCTACATCTACTACATCTCATAGATCTTCTACATCTCATAGAGTCTTCAACATCTCAAATCTTAATCTCATAGATCTTCTAACATCTACTAAATCTCATAGATCTTCTACATCTACTACATCTCAAGTCTTCTACATATCTAGATCTTTACATCTCCTACCATCTCATACATCTTACTACATCTCATAGATCTTCGATACCTCTACTTACATCTCATAGATCTTATAACGATCTACTAACACATCTCATAGATTCTTCTACATCTCATAGATCTCTACATCTCCTACATCTCATAGATCTTCTACATCTCAATAGATCTTCTACATATCATGATCTTCTACATCTCTAGATCTTCTACAATCTAATCATCTCATAGATCTTTCTACATCTACTACATCCTCCTATATAATCATATTTCTACATCTTACTACATCAAAATCTTGTACATCTCATAAATCTTTCTACATCTTCTACATCTCATAGATCATTACATTCCTGCATCTATTGATCTCCTAAATATCCCACATCTTCTACTATCCTGAAATAAATATATGTTTTCTACTGATGTTACCTGGTAGGTGGGGGTAAGGAGGAAGAGGAGAAAAGAAAACATTTATTCCCTTCACTGCATGATGGAAGGGGGGAGTTAAGCTGGCCATATTAATCAGACATTAATGGATTTCAGGTGTTGTTATATGTTAAAGACCACATGTCACAATTAGCAGTTTTATCTTGAGATGTTCCTTCTGGACCCTTCATTTTGTGATCTCAAATTGATTGTATTATTATTATTATTCAACCTTAATACTATGTTATATTAAAGACATATGGGTAGGGTATAAAGGTGGACTAGATGGACATATATCTTTATACAACCTACACTTACTATGTCACTAGAAACTGTATTACAGACATTATGGGTATAGGGTATAAAGTTGGACTAGATGGACGTATGTCTTTATACAACCTCTCAATACTATGTTACTATGTAACGTTATATAGGCATTATGGGTGGGTTATAAAGGTGGACTAGATGGACGTATGTTATTATACAACCTCCAATACATGTTACTATGGAACTGTTGTAGAGACGGACATATTGGTAGGAGTTATAAATGTTGGAAACTAGATGTGGACGTATGTCTTTATACAAACCTCCAATACTATGTTCCTATGTAACCTGTTATACAGACTTATGTGGTAGGGTATAAAGGTGGATAGATGGACGTATGTCTTGTACTACCACCTCTAACGATGTTAGGCTTGTAACTGTTAGTATCAGCACCTCGAAGGTGGTAGGGTATCAAAGGTGTGGACAGTAGGAACGTATGTCTTTATACAACCCCAATTACATGGTACGATTAAATGTTATAAGACATTATGGGTAGGGTATATAAGGTTGGATAGTTATGGACGTATTGTATTTTATACAAACTCCAATACTGTGTTTGTTACTATGTAACTGTGTTACAGACATTATGGGTAGGAGTACTAAAGATTGGAACTCGATTTACCTCGTACTGTCTTTATACACCTCCAATTACTATGTTACTATGTACACTGTCACACCCCCTGGGTGCTATGGTAGAGGAAGGGTTTAATGGTGTTGCACACTCCCTGGGTGCTATGATAGAGGAAGGGTTTAATGGTGTTACACACTCCCTGGGTCCTATGGTAGAGGAAGGGTTTAATGGTGTTGCACACCCCCTGGGTGCTATGTATCTATCTATCTATCTATCTATCTCTATCTATCTATTATCTATCTATCTATCTATTATCTATCTATCTATCATCTTCTATCTAATCTATCTATATCTATCTATCTTCTATCTATCTATCTACTATCTCTATCTATCTATCTCATCTATTATCTATCTATCTATCTATCTCTACTATCTATCTATCTATCTATCTATCTAATCTTCTATCTATCTATCTATCTATCTATCTATCTATCTATCTATCTACTATCTATCTATCTATCTATCTATCTATCTATCTATCTATCTATCTATCTATCTATCTATCTATCTATCTATCTATCTATCTATCTATCTATCTATCTATCTATCTATCTATCTATCTATCTATCTATCTATCTATCTATCTATCTATCTATCTACTATCTATCTATCTATCTATCTATCTATCTTTCTATCTATCTATCTTCATCTATCTATCTATCTATCTACTACTCTGCTATTTATCTATCTATCTATCTATCTATCTATCTATCTATCTATCTATCTATATCTATCTATCTATCTATATTATCTATCTATCTATCTATCTATCTATCTATCTATCTATCTATCTATATCTATCTATCTATATCTATCTATCTATCTATGCTTATCTATTCTCTCTCTATCTATTATCTATCTATCTATCTATCTATCTATCTATCTATCTCTCTATATCTATCTATCTATTAATCTAATCTATCTCTCTACTCTCTATCTATCTACTTCTATCTATCTATTATCTATCTATCTATTTCTCTATCTACTATAATCTATCTATCTATCTATCTATTTCTCTATCTATATCTATCTATCTATCTATCTATCTATCTATCTATCTATCTATCTATTTCTCTATCTATCTATTTCTCTATCTATCTATATCTATCTATCTATGTATCTATTATCTATCTATCTATTATCTCTATCTATATCTATCTATCTATCTATCTATCTATCTATCTATCTATCTATCTAATCTGTCTGTTCTGTCTCTGTCCGTCTGTCCTGTCCTGTCTGTCTTGTCTGTCTGTCTATCTGTTCTATCTCTATCTAATCTATCTATCTATCTATCTATCTATCTATCTATCTATCTATCTATCTATCTATCTATCTGTCTGTCTGTCTGTCTGTCTGTCTATCTAATATCTATCTATCTATCTATCTATCTATCTATCTATCATCTATCTATCTATCTATCTATCTATCTATCTATCTATCTATCTATCTATCTAACTACCGTATATTTGTTTGGAACTTCAGATCTTTATCTTTGCAAGGAGAGAACTTCTACTCTGCTGTGCCACAATTTTACAGTTTCAACTACTGGATTTATAGGGATTATAACAAATAAAATCGTATATGACATACGTATGGAGGACATCAGTGTTATTACTGGTCAGTTCACGTTGAACAGCGCCCCCTAGATAGTCAATCTTTGGTCACAAATGCAAAGCACAATGAAACCATCAACCTGCAGTAATCACACACAAATTAAACTCTCCAACCCCTAGTTACAGGAGGAACATCCCACTGCACAGAATTCTAATGACTAAGACATGAATTTAATCAGGAAGATAATGAGGAAGTTTTTGAAAGTTTGGGAATCTCCTGGGGGCCGGTGCTAATTAAAGATCAGGAGCCAAATCATCATTAAAAAAAAAACTTCACATGGAAAGGAAAAAACCTTGCTTGTCCCAAAGGCTTTCAAAGGATTCTGGGAAATGGAGCTTATTAACCCCCTGAGACCTGCAAGTTGAAGTTTGCTCAACTTTTTGTCATTGTAATAAGCCTGTGACCCCCACCAAGGAACATTACATAATTTGGGTAATGAATCTGCTAATTAATACAGTAAATTGAAAAATAGTTAGTTAATGGGGGAAATTCGTAGTTAGTTCGAGTTAAATTGAGTTAAATTTGTCTGGAAAAGGGGATATTATTAGTAATGTATAAATAGTTAGATAGACATCAATCAATATTGACCCAATCCCTCTGTCGGAACAGATAACCGATTAATAAACTGAACCGCAGCGCTACCACAAATATTTTGCCGCCATTGGTGGTGTGATCGGCTGACATATCCGATATTTAAATCAAAATATCGTTCAGACTGTCAATTGGGTCCAAATATCAGCCTAATGTTGGCCTCACATTAGATTACTTTTCCTCATCTTAATCTATAAATAAATACATGTAAGTAGCACTTACTGTGTTTGTGTTGCTGCATGCCTTCAAGGAGCAAAACATGTTTTAACCACTCCCCCTTTCATCTGACCTGACTTTTTCCCCACAAACCAACTGTTTAAACAGCACATAGCATTCAAACTGTCAACACTTTGCCACCATTCCAGCTACAGCAAAACTGCTCACAGAAGAATAGTTTATGATAATAAAGCACTTGATTGACAGCTGAAATGTAAGATGTTTTAGATTGGATATCTAAAGAAATAGGGGGCAGATCAACAAAATAATGGCACAGTGGTGGTTGAAAAGAATTAAAGTGTCCATTAATGATCAATTTAAAACAACTTTTTTTTCCAGTATAGATGCGCTGCCAATAGGATATTAGCTCCCTAGCCCCAATTGGCGCATTCGTGGTTTCAGATTTCAAATAACCCCTATAACTTATGTTCTGTATGTTTGTTTTTTTTTTCATTTTGCCTTCACTTCCCCTTAATTGTCTCTCTGATGTGGAGTGATGCCTTGGTATCTATGGTCTGCTTGTGTGTAAAGCCTCGTACACATGTTGGATCGTTTTCGTACAATGCAGCCGACGAACGTTTAATGACATTATCGTTAATCCTCATAATTGAAACGACATCTGTACACACAGCAGCAATAGTCACCATGATAGTCGTTAGATATAGACGTTCGTACGTAACATTCGTATCTTTGCGCAATTACGAAAGCAGCGCATGCGCCTTTTATATATTTTTTCGTAGGACGTTAACGATAATCTGCCGGCCATGTACAAATATACGATAATCGTCAGAACAAATCTGCCAAGCTGATCGTCGGAAAAAGCCGACAATAGTTGACGGTCGTTGGTCTTTGACGATCGTTGATGCTATATTTTCGTACGAATATCGTGCCATTGCTCGTCCGTCGCTGCATCTTTTACGACAATTATCCAACGTGTGTAGGAGGCTTAAGCCTTGGCACCTGTACCTGGTACTTATTTATCTCAGTGTGTGTCCTGTGCTGCACCACTGGGTCGACCTATTGTTAGGGACTATTTATAGTGAGGTTGTGTAACTGCACATAACTAAATTAGGTCAGTAGAAAGGAGAGTGTCCTGAAATAGGTAGAATTATAGTAAATACCGTGCGTTAGTTCTAGACAAGAATTACTAAGGCACATTCCTATTTTTCTAGATACATTTGAAGATAAGCAGGAGCTGCCATGCTGTTTAATTGAGTTAAAGGTCAAGGGAAGCTGCTTTTGCATTACTAAAAATAGTGTAGAGACATTTTTGTTTGTTTGTTGGTGGAGGGGCTGTAGTCCCAGGATGCCCTGTATGGACTGAATTTTATGAGGAAGATCTAGTTCTTACCTTCGACAGACAATATGGCAGCTCCCGGGTGTTTTATGTGTCATCCTTGTAATAGGACACCAAAAAGGGTCATTAATCTGCCCCTTCCCAGCGAGTGTTTCGTTATGTTACACGGGCGACTGTTTTCACAGAGATCTGACCAATCACTGCTCCAGAATCAGGAATATCTTCAGGAATCCCTGCTGTCACTTCCTCCCACTCTCTGCGCTAATTAGTACAGGGAGATACAAAGATGCTCTGCAGACAGCCCCTCTGTCTACTGAGCATGTCTTGTACCAGTGGTTTAAGTAAGTGGGCGTCTCTGAAGCAACTGAAGAACTCTACTGCATGTATCCTTATTTAGCAGGTAAATGATACATACATTTTCCTCTCAGATTATGTGCCAAGTCCGGAAAAAACTTTTCAATTAAATTTGTAGTTATTTATAGTGAGAGTCTGAGCGGTGTCCCGATCCATTGACTGCAGCGGTAAATTGTGCTTTGCATTTCGTGGTATTTCTTTGATGCATTTTTCTTTTCATGTGTTAAATCTACGCATGTGTCATTGCCCTCTCCTACTAGCTGAACCCTGTACACAAGTTAGGATATCTCCCAGTACAAACAATGTTGGCCTCCCAGGCAATACAACCTGACATTAATTATTAACTCTTTTCACATTTTTAAACCTAATCTTTTACTTTTATCATGTACAGTACTTTAAATTTTCTTTATTTTCTTGTTTCCCACCTTGGGAAATCTTAAAGGGTCACATTTCCTTTTCCAGATACCATCATATATTAAAAGCATAATGGCATGTCCTAAGCTTATAATTGATAGGAAATGGAACACATGGTACAATCTTGTACCTTTCTTCCAGACCGACAGACTGAAATACGTCACTTGCGTTTATTAGTGATTTCTTTACAGCAATACAGTTTATGGGCTTTCCTAGTAGATAAAGTCACTGGTATCCACCCACTTCTCTGTTTTACGGTCTGCACATGCTCTGTATCAAAATGATCAAAACTTTGTATACCTCTGTACTATGAGGGAAGGAGGAGTGGGGAAGTGACTGGGTGACTGGACTATTTCATTTTAAGAAGTATGTGAACTGACACAATGATTTCTGGTGTATACACTCAAGCATGAGCAGGCTAAATGCAGTAAATGATAGATGTAAATCACACATAATCACTAAGCTTTTATTCTGTGCTCATGGCCGATCAAGCAAACACCCAAATCTAATGTATCAAATCTGACCATTGTTCCACTCTCCATCTCAGGTGACCAAATCTGTGTGGCTATAGCGGCTGTACATCTTTAGGTATAACCTAAGAGGAATCGCACTAGACAGCCATCTAAAATCGGGGGCATAGTGTTCCTTAAAGTAGGGTTATTGTTTGATGCTCTCAGGAGAGGGGTAATATGTATATTTTTGTAACCTTGGCATGTTCACTTGTTGGACAATCCTGTTCTAGTGCTCCCTGCTTATCGAAGGTAAGAGATAAAAATCTCTTAAAGTCTATTGGAAAGGTCAGGGGCCCAACATGTTCTCACATAGGAAACAAAGGGGACGTTAATCCATTATTGCTACTTCAGGGAGAAAAACAAAGTTTACATGAAAGGCAAAGATTAGTTTATTTACTCTGAAATTAAAGGCATGTGTTTGATGTCTACAGCTTTGGCTATTAAGACACACGTAACAATTCTTCTTCCTGACCGTCTGTTCCGAGACTTTCGGACGTCCGGCCAGGAGGAAGGACTTCGGTTTACCGCGACCGATTCGGACGAACGGTCAGTCGGACATGGGCAAAAACGCATGCGAAACATGGACTATCGGTCGATCTGACCGAAATATTGCATCGTGTGTGTGCGCCTTTCGATCCCGCATCTGAACAAAGATCGGTGGAAGATTCGCACAGGCATTTCTATTCAATGATTTCATGTTATTGTAATAACGCGAGGATGTCTGATGATGCTGTAATGTTTTCCAAAACAGAATATGGATCTACAGTTTCTATCGTTCTGTAAAACAATGTACAATATGAGGTCAGTGCTGCTGCAGTGCAACTCTCTGGTATGAAAACATCAAAATGGCAGCCTATGAAAAAACCAAAATGGCAGCCTGTTGGCTACTTTTAAAACACTCATCCCCATGCCCAAAACTATAACTTAAAGACGTGATCCATGGTAAATATACATTCCGGCCATGGGTGTTGAGATATTCACGTATATACAGTGATGACAAGTTAATAGAGACTAATGAGAATCACATGGTACCCACTGTAGACTGAAACCTGTTCCACATCAATTGTCTCCCCATTTGGTTGGAAAAAAACATGTGATGATCCGATTGGCTGAAGTGAAGTTTAATACATCCCTCTATCTAGCTGTCGGTTGGTTGCCGCCCTACCCAATATCAATGGAACGCCCAGTAACCCTCAGGGGTATATAAAGTTTGCCAGAACCATTGTGTTTACCTAGATGGTTTATGAGTCAGTGTGAAGCCACTGTTACATCCTGTGTGTAGAACCTCATATTATTCTAATTGGTGTTTAGGATGATTTAATATGAGACCTATTAGATTTACACATTTATGGGACAGTCACTAATGTACTTTATTCTACAGGAAAAAACACATTCAGGCTGCTATTTATTTTAAATACAGATTATATTCAATCAGGGAGATTCAATAAAAGTTCTTATCGTTTAAAATGGTGCTAATTTTGCTCCAACCAATCAGATCTTATTTAACATTTGTAAGCTTGCATCTGATTGGTTGGGGCAAAATTAGCACCATTTTAAACGATAAGAACTTTTATTGAATAACCCTGAATATATTGTCTGTACATTGTAGGTTATTCTGCACAATCATTTAAAACTATCCACAAATAGGGGCTACCATACTGCATTACATTTCTAGGTAAAGAAGAACACATGTCTAAAAATAAATTTAGCAGGTTATTCCTCATATAATAAGGGAAAAATCTTCTAGATTTTATTTTTTAAATTAAAAGCATCCCATCATTTATTTTCTGTTTCTTCCTGTTTTCCATGTTCCTCTGCTGTTGGTGATATAAGCCCCATTGAATTCTATAGGAATGGTGTCAATTAAAGATTTGGCTCATGCAAAAGCAGAGGATTCTGGGAAAAAGAGGAGGGACAGCAGCCACAAACATATCCATTTTATAAAACAGAGCATTTTTAAATGTAAAAATGTTACAAATATCAGATATTTTGTGTGTCCGTATCAAGTATAGTTCATCTGAACTAAGATAAACAAACCTTACTACGACCCTATAATACCACGCTGTGTCCCCAACAGGAGGTAATAGGATTTCCCCATATTTGGGAAGAAAGGAGGCAGGTGGTAAGGAAACAGAACAGCAGGTTTACTCGTCACACAGCAAGATGTCAGAACTAACAGTCACAGAATGGAAGTGAGAGTGTTCCATAGAACACTGATCCAACTGCAACTCCCAGAATTCTCAGCCAGTGCCTTGAAGGATATCTAAACTTTTACTGGAAAATATCATTCTTCCTAACTATCACTGTACCATTTTGTTTTTGTTGATCTGCCCCTTATTTCTTTAGAAATCCAATCTGAAACATCTTACATTTCAGCTGTCAATCAAGAGCCTTATTATCATAAACTCTGCTGTGTGCAGTTAGGGGTGACGGTTTGTATGTGTAAAAAGCATGGTTAGAAATGTTCTCTCCCAGTTCTAGCTCACAGTGATTACTTAGCATGCTTGACTTCTCAGAATGCCATGTCAGATGGATGAATGAGTTGGTTAAGAAGGGGGGGGGAGAGAGAGATATTTAGCCTGAGCAAAACAGGTACTGGATTGAGGGCATGCAGCAACACACATACACCTCAGAGTAAGGGTGAGGCCACACTGCAACGCACAGGAATCGTGAGTGTTATCGCACGCGATTGTGTGGGCAATTCTTGTGCGTTTTGCGCATGCGTTTTCGCTGTTTTGCATTATGGAAACGCATGCGTTAACGCACCAAAAATGAATGCGTTACCAAAACGCGAAGGGATGCGCAATCGCGTGCGTTTCGGAAATCGCGGGAATTTTTGCGTTCCCGTGATTTCCATTTTAGCGAAAATCGCAAGCACGAAACGCGCGAAAAACGCGCTAGTGTGGCCTAGCCCTAAGTGCTGCTTATTTAATCTATAAATTAAGCTTAGGTATTTTTTTCAGTTCACGTACCCTTTAAGCATTAGCTGTAAAACTTGTCTTGTCATTTGCTACTAAAAATGAACTCTGCGCCATCTCATTGGGAATCCCAGAATCCTGCGCTCTTAAAGGGAGTGAAAGCTAATTATAAAAGCGCACATAAATGATCACAGGCACTAACACAGAAATAGGAATAAATCTATGGCTATTATTGACCTGCCGTGAATGGAATTTGCCTTTTACGATTACTTGTTAACAGTTTGCCAAGTAATTACAAGGCAAACACCTACTCCAAGGCAAATGATACATTAACAAACACTCTGATTAGTCATTTATGGACAATTGTGAAACACAAGCAACTAAGCGTTTTATTGCTCAACTGAGATAACGTGTCTGTGATCACCCCTGACCTTTGCTTAGGCACCGACTACATAAAGCCATCTCAAGGACAATTGAGGAGAGGGACAGAATAGAACTGGAGGCACAGGGATCCATAGTAAGTTAAACAAGGGTCCCTTCTTCCTCATGGCCTTATTATTCACCTTTCTAACACTAGCCATAACCACATCAAGATTTTTGATCTTTTCAAACATTTCTCCAATGATTCCCGGTGGCCAAAGCTTCTTCAGTAAACTTCTTGCCGATATAAAGATCTGTAAAGTGGGAAAAGAATCTGATTCGAAACTGACGGTTCTCGGAACTTTTAAATATTCAACACCAATTATCAAATATTCGATATCGAACTTTGAATATTTGATATTACACTATGATGTATCACATGATGTATTAAGCAATGTCTATCCGGAAATACACCCTAAGGTTCGTACACACGTGCGATTGTGGGTGCCGACCCGCGACGCACGATGTGTACAAACGATCGTTTCGTCCAATAACCGGCCCGTGTATGGGCACTTTATCATCCGAAATAGTCGTTCGTTCAGGGATCGTTGCCCAATCCGCCGAGCGGATCCCTAAACGAGCGGTGGTTTCGGTGCCCATACACGGGCCATTATGGGCCGAAACGCTCGTTCATACACATCGTGCATTGCGGGTCGGCACCCGCAATCACACGTGTGTACGAACCTTTAGTGTGTTCAATCTCTCCACTACTAACCACACCCCCTCTCTTCCACCACTGATTCAGGCATGCTCAGTGCACATCCCCTAGGGAGAAAAGGAAAAGCTAAGCATATTGAGGTACTACTAAGGCCTAGTGCATCTTGGTAATGGTAAGTCAGTTTTTTTTTTTTTTTTTAAATAGGTAAGGAAGTTGGTATTATTGAAAGGGTTTACCTTGAAGGACATATGTCTTTTTCCAGCCACATCTTATCTTTTAACCTTCGGTGGTTGAGAATCCAAGGGGTGGTAATACACAATCACTGTGATATTCACTTTATATGAATATCTTGGGTACCTCCCAGCCTCTCCAGTACCTGGACATTTCTAGTTGATGTGGGTTTCTAGTGTTGGAGAAGTAAGTTATTCCATAAGGCATGTGTCTGCAAATTCCACGCGTGCTTGAGAGAAGTAGTGATCCTTAACCCATAAGCCCGATCTGTCTATGCTGAAGTGAATGGCAGGTGGAAGGAGTAATGTAAATACAAGGATATTAGCTGTTTCCATCACTGTTTCCAAAAACAAATGCAGAGACAGCTGCCCCACTTCTCAGGAAGATATATAGTGACTGAGACCACCATTATGTACAGTATACTGTAAGAGAATTTGAAATATTGGAAACATCATTGGGGTCCTGGGACCCTCATACAATTCAATAGGAAACAATAGGTGTTGTTGTTAAAGGAGAACTAAAGTGCTTCTAAAAAAACAATTTTTAACTGCGTCCCCTATAGATTAAAATGCCATTATCACCTGAGAGTTCATCCATAGATGCAATACTCCTAACACTGGGGTAGATACAGTTTGCTGGAGCACAGAAAAAACATTCACATACAAATCCCATTTTAAAATACTTTACCAGTGAAGATATCTCACCTTGAACTTCTCCAGTTCCTCCCTGTTTTTAGCCACCTCCTTTAAGGCTTTGTGAGCTCTTTGTGAGCTTGTGCAACCATTAAAGGATATGTTCACCCACAATTAATTTTTTAATTACTATTTATCAGCCCCAAAATTCCAATTTTGCTTAAAAGCTTTAATAATGCACCCAGAATGGGAGAAATTCTTCTTACAACCTCTACGATACACCGCCATGGCTCCACGCTTCTTCCTGGTAAGGCTGACGGCCATTACCAGATGAGCCTCCACTGCTTCTGCTCGTGAACGGAAAGTATAATATTATTAAAACTTTTAAGCAAAACATAACTGAGGTTTTGTGAGGTCCTGAATAACATCAAATTTTGTTATTAGGGGTGTACATACCCTTTAAGTAGCTGGCTTGTGCAGTCATCATAAGTCATTGGCTGTTTAGTCACCATCACGGTTTTGACAGACAGCTAGCACCTTAAAAAATCCCTGTGTGAGCATCTAGGAACTTTAGGGTTGATATCTTCATGCAGGAACACTGGGGAGAAAGGTATGTATTGCAAAAATGGGGTTTGTGAGTGTACTCAGTGTATGATCTTTAAGCTATGGATTAGCTTAATGGCAACAACTTTGGCATTCTATTGTGTAGATTCTCCCTGTCCCTATCATTGTTATCCTGCTGAGTGGCTAAACAAGGTTGGGGTGCTGCAATGGGTCTAACATTCGCTCCTTTTTCTGACCTCCATAGAACAAAACAGGCTGCTACATTAACCATCATGTAGCTTTAAACGTGATGTCAAGCTACCAAAGTCCCGCAAAGAAATGTGTTATATATGTATTGTTTGGGCCTCCCAAAACACTGTGAATTTAAGTGTCCTTAACAACTTATACAGGAGAGATATTCTACTAATATGGTCTTCTAAGTGATTATTGACACAACTGCTTAGAAATACCTTGCCAAATATTTCTCAGCCATTTGTAACAATGTCAGAGTAGCTTAGTGAAACAGATGGAGCCTAAATTGTTCCCCGTACGCATTGAGAAACATTTCCAAAGCTAAACTGTGCCTTAAGAGAATTTCTATCTATTCAACAATATATCTAACACAAGACAAGACTGACCAAAAGACAGATGGTAGATGTATTGAAGCATTTGTCCCATCCAGACCCATCTCCTACATCTCCCAGATCTTCTATGTCTACTAGTGATGGATCCAAACTCGAACCCGAGTTTGGGTCAAACTTAATGAGTTTGTATAAACTACCCAAACTAGTTAAGTTTCTCGAACTAGCGGAAATATATATAATTATCAGTAGCCCTTGAATGTAGCATTCGAATTCGGTAACCCTCTAATGTAGCCTTTGATTTAGGTATCCCTCGAATGCAGTGTTCAATTTCGGTAAGCCTTGAATGTATGGTTTGGTGACCCTTGAATGTAGTGATCAATTTTGTTAATTCTAATGTAGCCTTCGTTTTCAGTAACCCTCGAATGTAGTGTTGGTAACCCTCGAATGTAGCATTCAGTAACCCTCAAATTGGCAATAACCCTCAAATGTAGCATGCAGAAACCCAACAATTGCTCGATCGTGGGGGAAGGTAGTTTTAAAATAAATTTTGTTGATACATCTCATAGATCTACTACATCTCCTATATGATCTATTTCTTCTACATCTACTACATCTCATAGATCTTCTACATCTACTACATCTCCTATATGATCTATTTCTTCTACATCTACTACATCTCATAGATCTTCTACATCTCATAGATCTTATACATCTCATAGATCTTCTACATCTACTACATCTCATAGATCTTCTACATCTCCTACATCTCATAGATCTTCTACATCTCATAGATCTTCTACATCTACTACATCTCATAGATCTTCTACATCTACTACATCTCATAGATCTTCTACATCTACTACATCTCATAGATATTTAATGGTCCTACTCTCATAGATTTCTACATTACAGTACCGCAGGTGAGCAGGATTACATGCGTGTCATACAGTCTGAGGCTAAACAGCAATCCTCAGTAGAAGAGATCGGGGGGTGCCCGCTTCGCTTTTTTGACTGAACCTGAAGCCGTATTGAGTAGATTGCATACACTTACAGTAAGTCTTCTAAATCTACGACATCATCCCATATGATCTATTTCTTCTACATCTACTACATCTCATAGATCTTCTACATCTCCATAGATTTATCTCTTAGATCTTCACATCTATACATCTCATAGATCCTCACATCTACTACATCTCAATAGATCTTCTACATCTACAACATCTCATAGATTTCACATCTCATAGATCTTCTACATCTCCTAACAATTCTCATAGATCTTATACAGCTCATAGATTCTTTACATCTCATAGATCTTCTACATCTACTACATCTCCTATATGATCTATTTCTTCTACATCTACTACATCTCATAGATCTTCTACATCTCATAGATCTTCTACATCTCATAGATCTTCTACATCTACTACATCTCAGAGTCTTCTACATTCATAGATCTTCTACATCTCCTACATCTCATAGATCTTTACATCTATAGATCTTCATCTCTACTACATCTCATAGATCTTTACATCACTTAAAATCTCATAGATCTTCTACATCTCATAGATCTTCTACATCTACTACATCTCATAGATCTTCTACATCTACTACATCTCCTATATAATCTATTTCTTCTACATCTACTACATCTCATAAATCTTCTACATCTCATAAATCTTCTACATCTTCTACATCTCATAGATCATCTACATCTCCTGCATCTATTGCATCTCCTAAATATCCCACATCTTCTACATCTACTGAAATAAATACTTGTTTTCTACTGTATTGTTACCTGGTAGGTGGGGGTAAGGAAGAGAGAAAAGAAACATTTATTCCCTCTTTCCCCTGCATTGATTGGAAGTGGGTGGAGTTAAGCTGGCCATACATTAATCAGACATTAAATGGATTTCAGGTGTGTTTCTAATGTCTAAAGACCACATTGTACAATTAGCAGTTTTTATCTTGAGATGTTCCTATCTGACCCTTTCATTTTGTGATCTCAAATTGATTGTATTATTATTATTATTCAACCTTTAATACTATGTTATTATTAAAGACATTATGGGTAGGGTATAAAGGTTGGACTAGATGGACATATGTCTTTATACAACCTCCAATACTATGTCACTATGTAACTGTTATACAGACATTATGGGTAGGGTTAAAGGTTGGACTAGATGGACGTATGTCTTATACAAACTCTCAATACTGTTACTATGTAACTGTATTATAGGCATTATGGGTAGGGTATAAAGGTTGGATAGATGGACGTATGTCTTTATAACAACCTCCAATACTATGTTACTAGTAACTGTTTACGGACTTATGGTAGGGTATAAATGTGGACTAGATGGACGTATGTCTTTATACAACCTCCAATACTATGTTACTATGTAACTGTTATACAGACATTATGGGTAGGGTATAAGGTTGGACTAGATGGACGTATGTCTTTATACAACCTCCAATACTATGTTACTATGTAACTGTTAACAGACATTAAGGGTAGGGTATAAAGGTTGGACTAGATGGACGTATGTCTTTATACAACCTCCAATACTGTTACTATGTAACTGTTATACAGACATTATGGGTAGGGTATAAAGGTTGGACTAGATGGACGTATGTCTTTTTTATACAACCTCCAATACTTGTTACTATGTAACTGTTTTACAGACATTATGGGTAGGGTATAAAGTTGGACTAGATGACGTATGTCTTTATACAACCTCCAATACTATGTTACTATGTAACTGTTATACAGACATTATGGGTAAAGTATAAAGGTTGGACTAGATGGACGTATGTCTTTTACAACCTCCAATACTATGTTTACTATGAACTGTTATACAGACATTATGGGTAGGGTATAAGGTTGGACTAGATGGAGCGTATGTCTTTATACAACCCCAATACTATGTTACTATGTAACTGTTATACAGACATTATGGGTAGGGTATAAAGGTTGGACTAGATGGAGTATGTCTTTATACAACCTCCAATACTTGTTACTATGTACTGTTTACAGACATTATGGGTAGGGTATAAAGTTGGACTAGATTACGTATGTCTTTATACAACCTCCAATACTATGTTACTATGTAACTGTTATACAGACATTATGGGTAAAGTTATAAAGGTTGGACTAGATGGACGTATGTCTTTATACAACCTCCAATACTATGTTACTATGTAACTGTTATACAGACATTATGGTAGGTAGGGTATAAAGGTTGGACTAGATGGACGTTGTCTTTATACAACTCCAATACTATGTTACTATGTAACTGTTATACAGACATTATGGTAGGTTATAAGGTTGGACTAGATGGACGTATGTCTTTATACAACCTCAATACTATGTTACTTGTAACTGTTATACAGACATTATGGGTAGGTATAAAGGTTGGACTAGATGGATGTATGTCTTTATACAACCTCCAATACTATGTTACTATGAACTGTTATACAGACATTATGGGTAGGGTATAAGATTGGACTAGATGGATGTATGCTTTATACAACTCCAATACTATGTTACTATTGTAACTGTTATACAGACATTATGGGTAGGGTATAAAGGTTGGACTAGATGGATGTATGTCTTTATACAACCTCCAATACTATGTTACTATTAACTGTATACAGACATTATGGGTAGGGTATAAAGGTGGACTAGATGGATGTATGTCTTTATACAACCTCCAATACTATGTTACTATGTAACTGTTATACAGACATTATGGGTGGGTATAAAGGTTGGACTAGATGGATGTATGTCTTTATACAACCTCCCATACTACTATGTTACTATGTAACTGTTAACAGACAATTTGGGTAGGGTATAATGGTTGGACTAGATGGACGTATGTCTTTATACAACCTCCAATACTATGTTACTATGTAACTGTTATACAGACATTATGGGTAGGGTATAAAGGTTGGACTAAATGGACGTATGTCTTTATACAACCTCCAATACTATGTTACTGCATCTCCTACATCTACTGCATGCTTTCATTAACGTCTTTGATCTATGGGCCAGGTTGGTGACATAGAATCACATGAAGGTCTATTGTGTAGAATTCCTCCATCAACTGAATATAAGGTATAGGATGCGGTAAACCTGCACCCACACCCTGTGAGTCTCTCTATGGGTCCCTGCTTTTAAAGCCATAGACAATAAGCAGCCATGGTGGGTGGATACGGAGCCATTCTACGTCCTGATGAAGATCTGCCAGGCCCCCAATGAGAGAGCTCTGTGCCCCTTTTCCCACATGGAACTAGTACTTTAGGGTAGTAGTCCACTTGCTGTTATCTAATAACGTTAATGAACCTTGCACATATGCAAGAGCCGGTAAACTAAAATGGATGGATGTCTATATTCTCCACTACTATGTCATTCTGTAAATGAAATTTAAACCAAATATCCCCCAATTACTGCATCTGTAGCGCACAGGAAATCCATGTTGTTATAAACCAAACATGTTCACTGTGTGATAGGTCAGTGATCTTTAAAGCACGGCTCTCCAGATGTTTGAAAACTACAACTCCCAGCATTCCTCAACTACAGAGGGAAGGAATGCTAGGAGTTGTAGTTTTTGAACATCTGGAGAGCCGTAGTTTGAGGATCCCTGTGATAGGTTAACAAATAATCTGGCGCTCAACCTCCGTCACAGTGACTGAATCAGTAAGAAATAACATATAGCTGTAGTCCTTGGAATAGATGGAAATAGGTAGATTCCCCCCACCCCCACCCGGCAGAGAATGTCCCATCAACCCAAAATTGCCTGGCTATATGAGAATGATGGGAAATGTAGTTCAGCAAGAGGGCTGTGGGTTTAAGGACAACCGTTGTTTGTGCAAGCTCTGCCTTGCCTAATTCTGTGATCTAAGAAGAAGTGCATATTGAGAGTCTTCTCATTGGCTAGGCCCTGGGCCAAAAGAGGGGCGGAGCAACAACATTACAGCTGTCTCTTAAGTAACTATTTCTTTAAGTGGGGTCCTGACGTTTATACATATGCTCTAGTCCTATTTTCAATTGGATTATTGGTTCCTGCTCTGCAGCTGGGGTGACTGTCAGAATTATGAATCAGGGTGGATCCCTGTATTTTAAAACATAAGGTAAACATTTTAGAAATCACATAGGATTTCCATAGAAATGCAGGACTGATTTACAGTTCAGAAATAAATGAATTAAAGCAAATCTGGTCAGGATTAATCTGCTGAACACCGCATGTGTGGTTTGCTAGAGGCTGCTGGGAACTGTAGTTCAGTAACAGCTAGGTGTCAGGAAGGTTGGGTGAGGAATGCAGTGGAAGGTATTTCTACTAGACCAACAACAAAAATCATCACTGAATTAAAGGGGTGTTTATTATGATAATAATTTCAGCTATTATCAACCTCTGGTATATTGGATGAATAGATAAGGCGAGTCGCACAGAACTGTAGGTAATAAACATGGCAGATTTGGTACACCTTAAAATACCCCTCTCACCTGTTTACCTACCCTTAAGGGTTAACCCACCTTTACTTATCTTGTCTACTTTCCTCTGTCACACAACAGACTGATGTGCCGACAAATCAGCATTGAGCAGAGCTAAATAAAGCCCAGCTGCTAAAGACATGGCTTGGGATTAAGGGATAAACAGATGAGTAAATTGCAATGTTCTGCTGGTTGCAGGTTTAATATAGATTTCATATTGTTGACTATTAGAGTAGTATAATAAAATACACCTGTATGAAATATGTAAAATCGTTACTTTATACTCCACTCATTTCATCTCCCAGTGGGGCGCACATGTGCAGTTTGTACTGACGTCACACAGGTGAGAAATTGAAAAGGGATCCTCGTTTAGCAGGCAACACCTGGAATTGAGTTGGCTACAAAACTAACCAATCAAAATGATTCTACTATTATTCTACCATTTGACTGGTACACGGATAGCAACTAGTTCCAGGAAAAGCTGGAATCTTCACCCTGATTGGCTGAGGATTTTGGGGGGGGTTAAACAATCCCAGCGTAGCCCATATTTCCAGATGTTCCCAGCAGTAAGAGAAAGGATTTGCACTATAAGCAGTTAGTTATGGTCACTATACTGAGAGCCATATCTTCCTGGGTATGATGAAACATTCAGAACAGGCTCAGATTAGACACACGTGTAATGGTGACCTACTGCTTCCTATCCTGAGGTCAAGCGTTTGACAAATGGCCACAATTCATTAAGAAGACAGCTGGGAAGTAGCAATATCCTAAATAGCCCCAATACACTGCAGCTCTGCAGAACATTTGGTGCAATGTTAAAGCAGAGAAGAGGAATCTGTCCAGGGTGGGATGGGATCCCTAGATCTATAATGCACCTTAATGATATCTGGGTAGATATCTGGGATGTCAGATCAGTGAATTAGGTAGGGACACCTGTAAAAAGACACATGCAACATGACCAAGTTGGAATTACTGCTGTTTAAGAGCAATCACTTTGCAATCAGTGCAGCCCTGATAATTACATTTATTAAGTGTGTCCCTACCAGACCAAGTGATCTGGCAACCCTAGATCACCCTAATGCCATCTGAATGGTTAGTGGGCATTCTGCAGATATTTTACCAGGAGTCTACAAATGGCGGTGCCTACACAAAATGTAAATGAATTATTGAACTGACACTGACTGATAGCCCAGAAATTGCTGAATGAAATGATTTAACATGTTTTTTCAAATAATTTCAGTAAAATCTTCATGTAGTCACAGTTACTGCCCCTTCCCTAGCTCAGTGAATTCAGACATGCTCAGTGTGAGATAGAGCAACTTTCTGATTGGCTACTTTTACTTGAAAAAAAAGGAATTTTGTTGTAATACTGTGTAGTGTCTATACAGGGCCTATGGATTTTCCAGGCATTCTCCTTGCTATTGGTACTGGGATATGTAGTACATCATGGATCAGGAACAACTACAAAATCAAGTCTATGTACTGCAGGTAACCAGTCTGAAATATGTTTTGACCATAAATACTATATAACCCCCATTACTTAGAATGTATACACCTTATAATTCTATTAATTTTAGAGATACCCGTCTGTACAGAAACTACAACTCCCAGAATCCCACCTAGAGCCCAAAGGACTTTAGCTTCATGGTTTTTCAAATGGCTCCCCTATAACTCTAGTGCTTGGCAACGTTCCAAATCCGCCATGACACATATACGGTAATTACAGTTCTGCTAATTATTAGTATACTTAATATAATAACTAGGAAAATACTGTTAGGGACAGAGCATAATGTGGATATATCCTTTACTAAAGTAAATTTATTATACATAGTTTGCAGCCATACCCTTTCGCATTTTATAAGTGGAGGCTGCCATACTGCTTACCTAGAATTAAGACTGGTAAATCAATCACCTCCAGGCCACGCCTCCAGTACAGCCACAAGTGTGTCGCTGCACCTATGTTTTACATAGTCCAGGAGAAGAGAGGCAGTGCAGCACTCATAAGGTAATGTAATCGACAAATGCAATTGCTCCTATCTCCCAGAGAACTAGACATTGACAATTAAAACTGTGTATTGCTTGTGTTTCTAGACAACTCCTAACCAAAGATACACGTGTTTAAAACCAATTAAATGATTCACACAAAAAAAGATACTTTTAGTTATACTTCCCCCTCCCTCAAGTACTGAGAGATACAGAGTAGCTAATTGGAGGATTACACTCTCTCTTCCAGGGTAAAATGCACTGAGCATGTCTGGCTCACTGAGCTAGGGGAAGGGATAGTAACTGCAAAGATTTGTGTACTGAAAGATTTTATGATGTTTCTTTGGTTAGGAATGAATAGGTAGTAGGAATACTGTTATCGCTTAGAGAATTATATTTTTCATTATTTTAAAAAAATAAAATAAAATGTACTGTTCCTTTAATATAGAAAAGTACCATAGCTTCCCCTTTCATCAAAAAGACAACAGGTTTGGTTCATAATGGAACCCTACCCTCCCTATGCAGTTTTAAAGTCTGGAAAGTTGCTTTAAAAATATTTGAAATCTCAGAGCTATTTACACCTCCTCTTGGGCCATTGCCACCTATAACTACACACAATTACATCAACTAATCTGGCTGCTCCCTCTGTACAATTTCTAATTACACAGTCACCTCCTGAACAAATAAAATATCTCACAACTACAATTATCTCCCAAGGTAAAAGGGGAAAAAAACCTCAAAATATTCTTTCTAACCAATAACAATGATTACCATACGTTCTAACTCTCGTGATTTCTTTCTAACTTCAATTTACTGCCAGACTTGAAACTCAAATTCCAATCCTATAAACCACATAGAGGAATCTCCCTGTCATATCTCCCCAATTATTAAATGTTAATATGTAACTGTTATACAGACATTATGGGTAGGGTATAAAGGTTGGACTAGATGGACGTATGTCTTTATACAACCTCCAATACTATGTTACTATGTAACTGTTATACAGACATTATGGGTAGGGTATAAAGGTTGTACTAGATGGACATATGTCTTTATACAACCTCCAATACTATGTTACTATGTAACTGTTAGACAGACATTATGGGTAGGGTATAAAGGTTGGACTAGATGGACTATGTCTTTATACAACCTCCAATACTATGTTACTATGTAACTGTTTACAGGGACATTATGGGTAGGGTATAAAGGTTGGACTAGATGGACGTATGTCTTTATAAACCTCCAATACTATGTTACTATATAACTGTTTATACAGACATTATGGGGGGTGATAAAGGTGGACTAGATGGAGTGTAGTCTTATATAACCTCCAATACTATGTTACTATGTAACTGTTATACAGACATTATGGGTAGGGTATAAAGTTGGACTAGATGGACATATGTCTTATAAAACCTCCAATACTATGTTACTATATAACTGTTATACAGACATTATGGGTAGGGTATAAAGGATGGACTAGATGGATGTATGTCTTTATATAACCTCCAATACTATGTTACTATGTAACTGTTATACAGACATTATGGGTAGGGTATAAATGTTGGACTAGATGGACATATGTCTTTATAAAACCTCCAATACTATGTTACTATGTAACTGTTAGACAGACATTATGGGTAGGGTATAAAGGTTGGACTAGATGGACGTATGTCTTTATACAACCTCTAATACTATATTACTATGTAACTGTTATACAGACATTACGGGTAGGGTATAAAGGTTGGACTAGATGGACGTATGTCTTTATACAACCTCCAATACTATATTACTATGTAACTGTTATACAGACATTATGGGTAGGGTATAAAGGTTGGACTAGATGGACGTATGTCTTTATACAACCTCCAATACTATGTTACTATGAAACTGTTATATCCACACACACGGCCCTGTGCTTTTATATCTTTTAGTCATATTCATAAAGAAGTGATTAATGACTTAACTAACCATTGGTTGTAGAGAGTTCTGTGAAATATTGTAAAGGGCAACTAAATATTAAAAACATCTTTATTTCAAATGAGCTTAACTATAGTGATGAGTCCCAGTTTCTAAATTTTGCGGATCTGAAATTCCCATCCGAAATTTCGATGGGCAAAATATAATTATATACTCCACATGGCAATCGGAAAGTATCCCTGGATCAACCAGAACTACACTACCAGGGTTATTCAATAAAGGTTCTTATCGTTACAAATGGTGCTAATTTTGCCCCAACCAATCAGATATTAGCTTTCAAATGTTAAATAACATCTGATTGCGGTTGGGGCAAAATTAGCACCATTTTTAACGCAGGGTTCTGTGTTGGGGCCGCTTCTATTTAATCTATTTATTAATGATTTGGAAGTGGGTATTGTCAGCAAGGTTTCTGTGTTTGCTGACAACACAAAACTTCAAAAGGATGTGCAATCATTGCAGGGGGATCTAGATAGATTGTCACATTGGGCTGCTAAGTGGCAGATGAGATTCAATGATGATAAATGTAAGGTGATGCATTTTGGACTTAAAAATCCTTGTGCTACTTATACTATAAATGGCTCTGTGTTAAGTGAATCCCTGTTGGAAAGGGATCTTGGAGTTTTGGTGGATAATAAACTTAAAGGTAGCAAGCAGTGCCAGGCAGCAACAGCCAGAGCCAGCATGGTATTGTCTTGTATAAAGAGAGGTATGGATTCAAGGGAGGAAAATGTAATTCTCCCTCTTTACAAAGCATTGGTAAGGCCTCATTTGGAATATGCAGTGCAATTTTGGAATCCTGTGTACAAAAAGGACATCTTAGAAATGGAAAGGGTTCAGAGAAGGGCAACTAAATTAATAAGGGTATTGGGGGAGCTTGAATATGAAGAGAGCCTGGAAAAGTTACAATTATGTATGCTGGAGAAAAGGCGCTTGCGTGGGGATATGATTACTGTGTATAAATACATTAACGGGCCATACAATAAACTATCTGGGGCATTGTTCACCAATAGAACACGTCAGAGGACACGAGGACATCCCTTAAAACTTGAAGAAAAAAGGTTTAGGCTTCAAGCTCGGAAAGGGTTTTTCACTACAGAACGGTAAAGCTATAGAACTGTCTTCCAGTGGACGTTGTTATGGCAGGTTCATTGGTCAGTTTAAAAAAAGCTGGATGAGTTTCTGCAAACAAGGAATGTTACAAGTTACTGGTATTGATACATAAAGTAGAGTTGATCCAGGGAAATTTCCGATTGCCACTTGGAGTCAGGAAGGAATTTTTTCCCCCTTCTTAAATTTGGTGGGTTTTATTTTGCCTTCCTCTGGATCAACAGTTAGGCAGGAAATGAGGATATTGCTAGATGGGTTGGACTGGATGGACGTATGTCTTTATTCAACCTCAATAAAAAACTTTAGTTTTAGAAACTTATCCAGGCCACTTTTAAAGCTATTCAATGAACTTGCCATAACCACATCTGCTGGAAGACAGTTCCACAGTTTCACCGTTCTCACTGTAAAGAAACCTTTCCTAACCTGAAGATGAAACTTCTTTTCTTCCAACCTTAAAGGATGTCCATGTGTCCTCTGATATGACCTATTAGTGAACAATGCCCCAGAGAGTTCATTGTATGGCCCATTAATATATTTGCATAAGGTTATCATATCCCCACGCAAACGTTGCTTCTCCAATGTAAATAGCCCTAACTAATCTAATCTGCCTGCATAGTTAGGCCCCTCCATTCCCTTTATTAATTTAGTTGTCCTTCTCTGAACTGCTTCGATTTCCAAGATGTCCCTTTTGTATATAGGATTCCAAAACTGCACCGCATATTCCAAATGAGGCCTTACCAGTGCCTTGTAAAGAGGGAGAATAATATTTTTCTCCCTTGAATCTATTCCCCTCTTTATACAAGACAATATCTTGCTAGATCTAGTCATTGCTACCTGGCATTGTTTGCTATAGCTAAGTCTGTTATCTACAGAACCCCAAATCTTTTTCCATAGGATTCACTTAACACAGAGTTATTTATGTTGAGGTGGCACAGGGATTATTAAATCCCAAATGCATAACTTTACTTAATGTAGGTCAGCTTGCAGCACTTGCAAATCATTTGAAGTTTCCAAAGCTCTGCATAGTTTAGTGTCATCAGCAAACACTGAGACCTTGTTCTCAATGCCCCCTTCTAAGTCATTTATAAACAGATTAAACAGAAGTGGCCCCAGTACAGAACCCTGAGTACTCCACTTAGAACTTTAGCCCAGATAGATGTAGCTTCATTGACCACCACTCTCTGTTTGTGATCTATAACCCGTTCTCTATCCATGAACAAATGTTTTCTTCAAGGCCAACAGTCCTCAGTTTATACTTTAGTTGTCTATGTCTAAATATAAATTAAATTCTTACTCACTTCTTCATAAAAACCAATTCAATTTGTCTGGTAAATCCATGCTGACTATACTATATAAGATGAGCTCTGGAGACAAAGTCAAGGATATGATCCCGTTACAAAGTTTCCAGCCACCTTCCATACCAGTGATGTTAGGCTTTCGGTCTATAGTTACCAGGCTGTGAACTTTTTTGAATATTGGTATTACTTGACTATTTTTCCAATCCAGCGGCACATCCCTAGACCAAAATGAATCTGAAAAGATAAAGTGGTCTAGATAGAACTGGATTAAGCTATCTTAAGGTTCGTAAACACACTGACGATGTTAACCAGACCCATAGCCCTAACTAACCCAACGAACACCCGTGACAAACGCCTAAATGGCCGATAGTCGCACGTGTGTATGCGTTCGGTTGGGGTGTATTCCATCCGGTCCTGGGGCTTTATTGATATTAACTTTGTCTAATTGTTTCCGTACCATATCGTCTTTCAGCCAGAGTAAAATCCTCATATACCCTTCATATTATTACAGTCCCTGCTATAAGGACTAGGATTCTCTATAGTGTATACAGAGTGAATATTCCTCATTTATACCCTTCATATTATTACAGTCCCTGCTATAAGGACCAGGATTCTCTATAGTGAACACAGAGTGAATATTCCTCATTTATACCCTTCATATTATTACAGTCCCTGCTATAAGGACCAGGATTCTCTATAGTGTATACAGAGTGAATATTCCTCATTTATACCTTTCATATTATTACAGTCCCTGCTATAAGGACTAGGATTCTCTATAGTAAATACAGAGTGAAATTCCTCATTATACCCGTCATATTATTACAGTCCCTGCTATAAGGACTAGGATTCTCTATAGTAAATACAGAGTGAATATTCCTCATTTATACCCTTCATATTATTACAGTCCCTGCTATAAGGACTAGGATTCTCTATAGTGTATACAGAGTAAATATCCCTCATTTATACCCTTCATATTATTACAGTCCCTGTTATAAGGACTAGGATTCTCTATAGTGTATACAGAGTGAATATTCCTCATTTATACCCTTCATATTATTACAGTCCCTGCTATAAGGACTAGGATTCTCTATAGTGAATACAGAGTGAATATTCCTCATTTATACCCTTCATATTATTACAGTCCCTGCTATAAGGACTAGGATTCTCTATAGTGTATACAGAGTGAATATCCTTCATTTATACCCTTCATATTATTACAGTCCCTGCTATAAGGACTAGGGGGCATATTATAAAGGTTCGTAACTTTTCGCGGCTGTTTTCGCGGCCATTAACGCATGAATCGCGTTTACCGCGATTTATAAAGGCCCGAAAACGGCCGCGAAAAGTTAACGAAGCGTTAACCTTTCGCGCCGATACTTACCCGTTACCACCGCTTCTATTTAAAGCGGCGGTACTGGTTTCGCTCGGCTAGTATCGGCTGTTTTTACTTCGCCACCTTGAAGGAGGCGAAGTCAGCCGATACTAACCTCCCGCGGCGGGGATGGGCAGGCAACCCGGCGGGATTCTTACAAGGCACTGGTAAGGCCTTGTAAAGAGGGAGAATAATATTTTTCTCCCTTGAATCTATTCCCCTCTTTATACAAGACAATATCTTGCTAGATCTAGTCATTGCTACCTGGCATTGTTTGCTATAGCTAAGTCTGTTATCTACCAGAACCCCCAAATCTTTTTCCATTAGAGATTCACTTAACACAGAGTTATTTATGTTGTAGGTGGCACAGGGATTATTAAATCCCAAATGCATAACTTTACTTAATGTAGGTCAGCTTGCAGCACTTGCAAATCATTTGAAGTTTCCAAAGCTCTGCATAGTTTAGTGTCATCAGCAAACACTGAGACCTTGTTCTCAATGCCCCCTTCTAAGTCATTTATAAACAGATTAAACAGAAGTGGCCCCAGTACAGAACCCTGAGTACTCCACTTAGAACTTTAGCCCAGATAGATGTAGCTTCATTGACCACCACTCTCTGTTTGTGATCTAATAACCAGTTCTCTATCCATGAACAAATGTTTTCTTCAAGGCCAACAGTCCTCAGTTTATACTTTAGTTGTCTATGTCTAAATATAAATTAAATTCTTACTCACTTCTTCATAAAAACCAATTCAATTTGTCTGGTAAATCCATGCTGACTACTACTAATAAGATGAGCTCTGGAGACAAAGTCAAGGATATGATCCCGTTACAAAGTTTCCAGCACCTTCCATACCAGTGATGTTAGGCTTTCAGGTCTATAGTTACCAGGCTGTGAACTTTTTTGAATATTGGTATTACATTGACTATTTTTCCAATCCAGCGGCACATCCCTAGACCAAAATGAATCTGAAAAGATAAAGTGGTTTAGATGCCGCTGGATTAAGCTATCTTAAGGTTCGTACACACCTGACGATGTTAACCAGACCCATAGCCCTAACTAACCCCAACGAACACCCGTGACAAACAGCCTAAATGGCCGATAGTCGCACGTGTGTATGCGTTCGGTTGGGGGTGTATTCCATCCGGTCCTGGGGCTTTATTGATATTAACTTTGTCTAATTGTTTCCGTACCATATCGTCTTTCAGCCAGAGTAAATATTCCTCATTTATACCCTTCATATTATTACAGTCCCTGCTATAAGGACTAGGATTCTCTATAGTGTATACAGAGTGAATATTCCTCATTTATACCCTTCAATTATTACAGTCCCTGCTATAGGACCAGGATTCTCTATAGTGAACACAGAGTGAATATTCCTCATTTATACCCTTCATATTATTACAGTCCCTGCATTAAGGACCAGGATTCTCTATATGTTATACAGAGTGAATATTCCTCATTTATACCTTTCATATTATTACAGTCCCTGCTATAAGGACTAGGATTCTCTATAGTAAATACAGAGTGAATATTCCTCATTTATACCCTTCATATTATTACAGTCCCTGCTATAAGGACTAGGATTCTCTATATGTAAATACAGAGTGAATATCCTCATTTATACCCTTCATATTATTACAGTCCCTGCTAAAAGGACTAGGATTCTCTATAGTGTATACAGAGTGAATATCCCTCATTTATACCCTTCATATTATTACAGTCCCTGTTATAAGGACTAGGATTCTCTATAGTGTATACAGAGTGAATATTCCTCATTTATACCCTTCATATTATTACAGTCCCTGCTATAAGGACTAGGATTCTCTATAGTGAATACAGAGTGAATATTCCTCATTTATACCCTTCATATTATTACAGTCCCTGCTATAAGGACTAGTTCTCTATAGTGTATACAGGTGAATATCCTTCATTTATACCCTTCATATTATTACAGTCCCTGCTATAAGGACTAGGGGCATATTTTAAAGGTTCGTTAACTTTTCGCGGCTGTTTTCGCGGCCATTAACGCATGAATCGCGTTTACCGCGATTTATAAAGGCCCGAAAACGGCCGCGAAAAGTTAACGAAGCGTTAAACCTTTCGCGCCGATACTTACCCGTTACCACCGCTTCTATTTATAAAGCGGCGGTACTGGTTTCGCTCGGCTAGTATCGGCTGTTTTACTTTCGCCACCTTGAAGAGGCGAAGTCAGCCCGATACTAACCTCCCCGCGCGGGGGATGGGCAGGCAACCCGCGGCGGTGGGTCGCACCCGCCCCGGGAGACACGCCCACCCCGCCCCACACCCCCCCGCGGCGGCAGCGGCGACCACCCGCCGCCGCCGCACACTTCCCAGCAGCCCCTCCCAACCCGTTCTTCCCCGTTCGCGGCAATCTCGGAACGGAGGCTAGAAGGGGCTGCCGGGAAGGGCCGCAGCAGGTGGTCGCGACCACCCGCCGCGCACCCCCCTCCCCGGCAACCCCTCCAAGCCCCCCCGCCCCGGCCGCTCCCGGGAGGGGACGGGAGGGAGCCGCTGGGGGGTGGAGGCTCCTCCACGGGGCCCTGAGAAGGGCCTTTTGGGGCTTAGGGGGTCCCGCAGCTCGAACCGGGACCCCCCTCCCCGGCCCTTACAAGGGCCCTTGCGGCACTGACAAGTGCCTTTGCGGGGGTCCCGCAGCTGAACCGGACCCCCAGTGCGGCTCTAAAAGAGCCCTTGGGCGACGTCTTCTTTCTTCCAGTCCCGGCGACACCAGCTCCGCCGAGGCCGCCGACCCCCGAGAGGTACCCCTGGAACTTTCCAAAATCTGATTGTTAATGTAAAGCAAGTATTAAAATTGACCAATCAGAAACGGATTATGGATTTCTGCAAACCTATATAAAAGAGCTTTCCGCCGCGGAACTCAGATGCCATCGCAGTAGATGGCTGAAGAAGAAGAAAGAAGCGGCTGGCAACATCGGCTCCGCTGAGGCCGGCGGTGCCAGCGGGCTCACTGGCGGCCGCAGTGAGTCTGCCTGGCATCGGCGACCTGAGTGGGGTTGGTGTCGCCAGCCCGAAGACGTCGCGTCGGATCAAGACGCCGGCAACATCGGCCTCGTTGAGGTCGCCGGCGCCCGCCGGGGTACCCCTGGCGGCCGCAGGGTACCTCTCGGGGTCGGCGGCCTCAGCGAGCTGGTGTCGCCGGGACTGGAAGAAAGAAGACGTCGCCCAAGGGCTCTTTTAAGAGCCGCACTGGGGGTCCCGGTTCAGCTGCGGGACCCCCGCCAAAGGCACTTGTCAGTGCCGCAGGGCCCTTGTAAGGGCCGGGGAGGGGGGTCCCGGTTCGAGCTGCGGGACCCCCTAAGCCCCAAAAGGCCCTTCTCAGGCCCCGCTGGAGGGAGCCTCCACCCCCCCCAGCGGCTCCCTCCCGTCCCCTCCCCGGGAGCGGCGGGGGGCTTGGAGGGGTTTGCCGGGGAGGGGGTGCGCGGCGGGTGGTCGCGACCCACCTGCTGCGGCCCCTTCCCGGCAGCCCCTTCTAGCCTCCCTTCCGAGATTGCCGCGAACGGGGAACGGGTTGGGAGGGGCTGCTGGGAAGTGGCGGCGGCGGCGGTGTTCGCCGCTGCCGCCGCGGGGGGTGTGGGCGGGGTGGGCGTGTGCCCCGCCCCCTTAGGAGCGGCGTCGGGAAGGGTTTTAAGTCCCTTCGCGGCGATACTATATAGTATCGCCGCGAAGGGACTTAAAATTACCGCAGCACATCGCGGCCGCGATAGGTATCGCGGGAATAGCGCTCGCCGTTTAAATACGGCGATCGCGATTTTCCGCGGCCGCGTGTGCGGCGGTAATTTTTTTGCGCTAACATCGTTCCTTTATAAATATGCCCCATGGATTCTCTATAGTGTATACAGAGTGAATATTCCCTCATTTATACCCTTCATATTATTACTGTCCCCGCTATAAGGACTAGGATTCTCTATAGTGTATAAAGAGTGAATATTCCTCATTTATACCCTTCATATTATTACAGTCCCTGCTATAAGGACTAGGATTCTCTATAGTGTATACAGAGTGAATATGCCTCATTTACACCCTTCATATTATTACAGTCCCTGCTATAAGGACTAGGATTCTCTATAGTGAATACAGAGTGAATATTCCTCATTTATACCCATCATATTATTACAGTCCCTGCTATAAGGACTAGGATTCTCTATAGTGTATACAGAGTGAATATTCCTCATTTATACCCTTCATATTATTACAGTCCCTGCTATAAGGACTAGGATTATCTATAGTGTATACAGAGTGAATATTCCTCATTTATCCCCTTCATAGTATTACAGTCCCTGCTATAAGGACTAGGATTCTGTAGAGTGTATACAGAGTGAATATGCCTCATTTACACCCTTCATATTATTACAGTCCCTGCTATAAGGACTAGGATTCTCTATAGTGAATACAGAGTGAATATTCCTCATTTATACCCATCATATTATTACAGTCCCCGCTATAAGGACTAGGATTATCTATAGTGTATCCAGAGTGAATATTCCTCATTTATACCCTTCATATTATTACAGTCCCTGCTATAAGGACTAGGATTATCTATAGTGTATACAGAGTGAATATCCCTCATTTATACCCTTCATATTATTACAGTCCCTGCTATAAGGACTAGGATTCTCTATAGTGTAATACAGAGTGAATATTCCTCATTTATACCCATCATATTATTACAGTCCCCGCTATAAGGACTAGGATTCTCTATAGTGTATACAGAGTGAATATTCCTCATTTATACCCTTCATATTATTACAGTCCCTGCTATAAGGACTAGGATTATCTATAGTGTATACAGAGTGAATATTCCTCATTTATACCCTTCATAGTATTACAGTCCCTGCTATAGGAAAGGATTCTGTATAGTGTATACAGAGTGAATATTCCTCATTTATCCCTTCATAGTATTACACAGTCCCTGCTATAAGGACTAGGATTCTCTATAGTGTAACAGAGTGAATATTCCTCATTTATACCCTTCATATTATTACAGTCCCTGCTATAAGACTAGGATTCTCTATAGTGTATACAGAGTGAATATCCCTCATTTATACCCTGCATATTATTACAGTCCCTGCTATAAGGACTAGGATTCTCTATAGTGAATACAGAGTGAATATTCCCTCATTTATACCCTTCATATTATTACAGTCCTGCTATAAGGACTAGGATTCTCTATAGTGTATACAGAGTGAATATTCCTCATTTATACCCTTCATATTATTACAGTCCCTGCTATAAGGACTAGGATTCTCTATAGTGAATACAGAGTGAATATTCCCTCATTTATACCCTTCATATTATTACAGTCCCTGCTATAAGGACTAGGATTCTCTATAGTGTATACAGAGTGAATATTCCTCATTTATACACTTCATATTCAGTCCCCGCTATAAGGACTAGATTCTCTATAGTGAATACAGAGTGGATATTCCTCATTTATACCCTTCATATTATTACGTCCCTGCTATAAGGACCAGGATTCTCTATAGTGAATACAGAGTGAATATTCCTCATTTATACCCTTCATATTATTACGGTCCCTGCTATAAGGACTAGGATTCTCTCTAGTGAATACAGAGTGGATATTCCTCATTTATACCCTTCATATTATTACAGTCCCTTGCTACAAGGACTAGGATTCTCTATAGTGTATGAGTGAATATTCCTCATTTATACCCTTCTTATTATTACAGCCCTGCTAGAGGACTAGGATTCTCTATAGTGTATACAGAGTGAATATTCCTCATTTATACCTTCATATTATTACGGTCCCTGCTATAAGGACTAGATTCTCTCTAGTGAATACAGAGTGGATATTCCTCATTTATACCCTTCATATTATTACAGTCCCTGCTACAAGGACTAGGATTCTCTATAGTGTATAGAGTGAATATTCCTCATTTATACCCTTCTTATTATTACAGCCCCTGCTATGAGGACTAGATTCTCTATAGTGTATACACAGTGAATATTCCTCATTTATACCCTTCATATAATTACAGTCCCTGCTATAAGGACTAGGATTATCTATAGTGTATACAGAGTGAATATCCCTTATTTATACCCTTCATATTATTACAGTCCCTGCTATAAGGACTAGGATTCTCTATAGTGTATACAGAGTAAATATTCCTCATTTATACCCTTCATATTATTACAGTCCCTGCTATAAGGACTAGGATTCTCTATAGTGTATACAGAGTAAATATTCCTCATTTATACCCTTCATATTATTACAGTCCCTGCATAAAGGACTAGGATTATCTATAGTGTATACAGCGTGAATATCCCTCATTTATACCCTTCATATTATTACAGTCCCTGCTATAAGGACTAGGATTATCTATAGTGTATACAGAGTGAATATCCCTCATTTATACCCTGCATATTATTACAGTCCCTGCTATAAGGACTAGGATTCTCTATAGTGAATACAGAGTGAATATTCCTCATTTATACCCTTCATATTATTACAGTCCCTGCTATAAGGACTAAGATTCTCTATAGTGAATACAGAGTGAATATTCCTCATTTATACCCTTCATATTATTACAGTCCCTGCTATAAGGACTAGGATTCTCTATAGTGAATACAGAGTGAATATCCCTCATTTATACCCTTCATATCATTACAGTCCCTGCTACAAGGACTAGGATTCTCTATATGTATAGAGTGAATATTCCTCATTTATACCCTTCTTATTATTACAGCCCCTGCTATGAGGACTAGGATTCTCTATAGTGTATACAGAGTGAATATTCCTCATTTATACCCTTCATATTATTACAGTCCCTGCTATAAGGACTAGGATTATCTATAGTGTATACAGAGTGAATATCCCTCATTTATACCCTTCATATTATTACAGTCCCTGCTATAAGGACTAGGATTATCTATAGTGTATACAGAGTAAATATTCCTCATTTATACCCTTCATATTATACAGTCCCTGCTATAAGGACTAGGATTATCTATAGTGTATACAGAGTGAATATCCCTCATTTATACCCTTCATATTATTACAGTCCCTGCTATAAGGACTAGGATTATCTATGTGTATACAGAGTGAATATCCCTCATTTATCCCTGCATATTATTACAGTCCCTGCTATAAGGACTAGGATTCTCTATAGTGAATCAGGAGTGAATATTCCTCATTTATACCCTTCATATTATTACAGTCCCTGCTATAAGGACTAAGATTCTCTATAGTGAATACAGAGTGATATTCCTCATTTATACCCTTCATATTATTACAGTCCCCGCTATAAGGACTAGGATTCTCTATAGTGTATACAGAGTGAATATCCCTCATTTATACCCTTCATATTATTACAATCCCTGCTATAAGGACTAGGATTATCTATAGTGTATACAGAGTGAATATCCCTCATTTATACCCTGCATATTATTACAGTCCCTGCTATAGGACTAGGATTCTCTATAGTGAATACAGAGTGAATATTCCCTCATTTATACCTTCATATTATTACAGTCCCCGCTATAAGGACTAGGATTCTCTAAAGTGAATACAGAGTGATATTCCTCATTTATACCCTTCATATTATTACAGTCCCTGCTATAAGGACCAGGATTCTCTATAGTGAATACAGAGTGAATATTCCTCATTTATACCCTTCATATTATTACGGTCCCTGCTATAAGGACTAGGATTCTCTCTAGTGAATACAGAGTGGATATTCTTCATTTATACCCTTCATATCATTACAGTCCCTGCTACAAGGACTAGGATTCTCTATAGTGTATAGAGTGAATATTCCTCATTTATACCCTTCATATCATTACGGTCCCTGCTATAAGGACTAGGATTCTCTATAGTGAATACAGAGTGAATATTCCTCATTTATACCCTTCATATTATTACGGTCCCTGCTATAAGGACTAGGATTTTCTATAGTGAATACTGAGTGAATATTCCTCATTTATACCCTTCTTATTATTACAGTCCCTGCTATAAGGACTAGGATTCTCTATAGTGTATACAGAGTGAATATTCCTCATTTATACCCTTCATATTATTACAGTCCCTGCTATAAGGACTAGGATTCTCTATAGTGAATACAGAGTGAATATCCCTCATTTATACCCTTCATATTATTACAGTCCCTGCTATAAGGACTAGGATTCTCTATAGTGAATACAGAGTGAATATCCCTCATTTATACCCTTCATATTATTACAGTCCCTGCTATAAGGATTCTCTATAGTGAATACAGAGTGAATATTCCTCATTTATAACCCTTCATATTATTACAGTCCCTGCTATAAGGACTAGGATTCTCTATAGTGAATACAGAGTGAATATTCCTCATTTATACCCTTCATATTATTACAGTCCCTGCTATAAGGACTAGATTCTCTATAGTGAATACAGAGTGAATATTCCTCATTTATACCCTTCATATTATTACAGTCCCTGCTATAAGGGCTAGGATTCTCTATAGTGAATACAGAGTTAATATCCCTCATTTATACCCTTCATATTATTACAGTCCCTGCTATAAGGACTAGGATTCTCTATAGTGAATACAGAGTGAATATTCCTCATTTATACCCTTCATATTATTACAGCCCCCGCTATAAGGACTAGAATTCTTTATAGTGTATACAGAGTGAATATTCCTCATTTATACCCTTCATATTATTACAGTCCCTGCTATAAGGACTAGGATTCTCTATAGTGAATAAAGAGTGAATATCCCTCACTTATACCCTTCATATTATTACAGTCCCTGCTTTAAGGACTAGGATTCTCTATAGTGTATACAGAGTGAATATTCCTCATTTATACCCTTCATATTATTACAGTCCCTGCTATAAGGACTAGGATTCTCTATAGTGTATACAGAGTGAATATTCCTCATTTATACCGGTACCCTTCATAGTATTACAGTCCCTGCTATAAGGACTAGGATTCTCTATAGTTATACAGAGTGAATATCCCTCATTATACCCTTCATATTATACAGTCCCTGCTATAAGGACTAGGATTCTCTATAGTGTATACAGAGTGATATCCTCATTTATACCCTTCATATTATTACAGTCCCTGCTATAAGGACTAGGATTCTCTATAGTGTATACAGAGTGAATATTCCTCATTTATACCCTTCATATTTAAGTCCCCCTGCTATAAGGACTAGGATTCTTTATAGTGTATACAGAGTGAATATCCCTCATTTATACCCTTCATATTATTACAGTCCCTGCTATAAGGACTAGGATTCTCTATAGTGTATACAGAGTGAATGTCCCCTTTATACCCTTCATATTATTACAGTCCCTGCTATAAGGACTAGGATTCTCTATAGTGTAATACAGAGTGAATATTCCTCATTTATACCCTTCATATTATTACAGTCCCTGCTATAAGGACTAGTTCTTTATAGTGTATACAGAGTGAATATCCCTCTTTATATACCCTTCATATTATACAGTCCCTGCTATAAGGACTAGGATTCTCTATAGTGTATACAGAGTGAATATTCCTCATTTATACCCTCGTCGTTCACAGCCAGGTAATTACAGGCCTGTAAGTTTAACTTCAGTGGTGGGGAAGATACTGGAAAGTTTAATACGGGAATAATAAGGAGTATGTTTCAAGGACTGACATTATAAGTAGTAACCAGCATGGATTAAGGAGGAATAGATCTTGTCAAACTATTTTGCTTGGCTTTTATGAGGAAGTAAGTAGAAATGTAGACACTGGCATAGCAGTAGATGTAGTTTACTTGGATTTTGCAAAGGCTTTTGATACAGTCCCCCATAGGCGACTAATGAATAAGCTAAGGTCTGTTGGTCTGGGGAGTCACATTTGTACATGGATAGTTAATTGGTTAATGAATAGGATGCAGAGAATAGTTGTTAATGGGGCTTCATTATGGACTAAAGTGCTAAGTGGGGTGCCACAGGGTTCTGTGTTGGGGCCGCTTCTATTTAATCTATTTATTAATGATTTGGAAGTGGGTTTCTGTGTTTGCTGACGACACAAAACTTTGTCGACCATTAAAAACTTCAGAGGATGTGCAATTGTTGCAAGGGATCTAGTAGATTATCACATTGGGCTGCTAAGTGGCAGATGAAATTCAATGTTGATAAATGTAAGGTGATGCATTTTGGACTTAAAAATCCTTGTGCTACTTATACTATAAATGGCTCTGTGTTAAGTGAATCCCTGTTGGAAAGGGATCTTGGAGTTTTGGTGGATAACAAACTTAAAGGTAGCAAGCAGTGCCAGGCGGCAACAGCCAAAGCCAGCATGGTATTGTCTTGTATAAAGAGAGGTATGGATTCAAGGGAGGAAAATGTAATTCTCCCCTTTACAAGCATTGGTAAGGCCTCATTTGGAATATGCAGTGCAATTTTGGAATCCTGGTACAAAAAGACATCTTTGAAATGGAAAGGGTTCAAGAAGGGCAACTAAATTATAAGGGGATTGGGGGAGCTTGAATATCAAGAGAGACTGGAAAAGTTACAATTATGGACGCTGGAGAAAAGGGCTTGCGTGGGGATATGATTACTGTGGTATAAATACATTAACGGGCCATACAATAAACTATAGGGGCATTGTTCACCAATAGAACATGTCAAAGGACATGAGGACATCCCTTAAGACTTGAAGAAAAAAGGTTTAGGCTTCAAGCTCGGAAAGGGTTTTTCACTGTGAGAACGTAAAGCTATGGAACTGTCTTACAGTGGACGTTGTTATGGCAGGTTCATTGGTCAGTTTAAAAAAAGCTGGATGAGTTTCTGCAAACAAGGAATGTTGCAAGTTACTGGTATTGATACATAAGTAGAGTTGATCCAGGGAAATTTCCGATTGCTGCTTGGAGTCAGGAAGGATTTTTTACCCCCTTCATAAATTTGGTGGTTTTTTTTTGCCTTCCTCTGGATCAACAGTTAGGCAGGAAATGAGGATATTGCTAGATGGGTTGAACTGGATGGACGTATGTCTTTATTCAACCTCAATACCATACTATACTATTTATACCCTTCATATTATTACAGTCCCTGCTATAAGGACTAGGATTCTCTATAGTGAATACAGATGGATATTCCTCATTTATACCCATCATATTATTACAGTCCCTCCTATAAGGATTAGGATTCTCTATAGTGAATACAGAGGAAAAAATGGTTTAGCACATTAGCCTTTTCGTCATCCTCTTTAAAACCATCTCAGCCCATTATTTAATGGTCCCACATTCTTCATCTTTTTACTATTGATATATTTAAAAAAACATTTGGGGTTAAACTTGCTTTGTTCTGCTTTGTCTGCGGAAGCTGCCATATTACTTTATTTTGAAAACTTGCAATTTTTTTTATGATTAACAACCAATCAAGATATAAAAAGATATACATGAATGCACCTACATCTGAAAAATCAATGAAATGATTTTGAAGGTTATGTTAACTGAAAAAATACTCGTCTTTTGTGTGTTGCTGTATGTGTTTAATCCAGACTTTGCTTTGTTTAGGATCAGTATCCCCCATCCCTGCGTCTGACTATGTGTGAGGGCAAGCATGCTCAGTAATCACTACGAGCTAGCATTGGAAGAGGGAATTTTCCACCATGCAGTCCACATACAACTATCACCTCTAACTAGTTTATGATAATAAGGCACTTGATTGACAGCTGAAATGGAAGATGGTTCGGATAAGAATCTAAAGGAATAGTAAAAAAATGGTGCAGTAATAGTTATCAGAAATTATACCATAAGTTTCCTGTAATGGACAATTTTAAAAATAATATTTCCAATTTAAATACTCTTTAATTTGAAAGTCACCAATCACAGACACCGGCTGCTGTAAATGGAGATGCCGCTGGAATGAAGGTCTGTAAGTAGCGTTCTGATTTTTAAAAGAAATAACTTGGTGGTTAGGGGTGGGCAAGGGCATCTATCATAGGCAAAACTATTTCACGCTAGGTGCAACAGCTATAAAGAATGGATTCGGATGGTGGATGGGAGGAGTAGTGGGTTAAATTTTAGTTTGGGGGTGGCATGCCCTTGAAATGTAAAGGCTCAAGATCATAGGGGCGCAAGATTACAGGGGTGGTTCTGGGACAAGTTCTTCTTGGTAAATGTCCACTGAGGCATTCTGGTCACTGACATATCTGTGGGATTTTGTTAGAGCAAATGGACTTTAGTTTAGTTTTAGTTCTTGAAGACGTTTTCGCTAGTCATCCCCTGATCTCTCATTCAGAATGACTTGTACAAGAATCTGTTGGCAATATTTATCTTTTAAAAACAAGAAAGAATATAAATATATAAAAAGTACCAGGCCAAGGACAATTTAGTCTTTAAAATCACACCGCTTTTTACCTTGCCCAGGGCAAGGACCTTGACTGCTAAGTCTTCCTCCCTGGGAACAGTCTCCTACAGATATACTTGACTTACGTTTCCTTGCCATCCGGTATAACTCGTCAGTGTCAAGTCCAACAGGGAACGCACTCTGCAAGATGCCGACAGCTGTGAGATGTGGAAGTAGACCGGATTGGCAAGTGAGATAAGGACTGAACCTGGGGTCGAGGACTTAATGGTTTAGATCCTTACCCTGGGTGTTTTTATCAACAGAAGTGGAGGGTAACATGAGAGGTAAGTATTATTGTCCTTCAAGGAACGACCCTTCGGAGACAACAAGTTATCACACAGTTAACAAGCTTCTTCTGAGCGCCTTGACCTGGAGACTGCTTTATATACCAAAGCTCTTGGAGATTTATGACTTTACATTCCTCTGAGCTTTTTTCTTTCTCTCAATAAGGTAAACTGCATTTTATACATTACCTCAGATGAACTTTGCATGAAATACTGCAGTTTGCACAGAGCATGGGAACATCTGTCATTGGGGCAAGGGAGAGGTGAGGACCAGGCCGTTCTTTGTTACATTACAGTAAAAGAAAAAACGTAGGAAGTGGAGGTATTGTGAGAATAGAGGGGCTAAAAATGTCTGACTGCCAGAACACTTGTACATCCATTTATAAAGAAAAAGACACAAGCCATTGTATATATGTATATTTAATGTAATCCCTATTTAAAGATAAAGTACTCATACAAGAAATCCCTGCAGTTACTGCCCCCTCCCCAAGCTCAGTGATCTCACACATGCTCAGTCTGGAAGTAAGAGGGGAATTCTCAATCAGCTCTAATGAAGGTTTAAGTCAAAGAGGAGGGCTTTTGTACTAAATGGTTTTACTGATTTAAAAAGGTATTTGTTTGCCTAGGAAAACATGGAAAGACAAATGATATCTCATTGTAATCAGCAATTTCCAGTTCAATCCATGGGCCTTTTTAGCACCTCTAATTGAATGTTTAAAGCAATACAATATAAAACATTAATTAGCACCTGTGCAGTCACTTCCGCAGGGGCAAACTACCAATGGTCAATGATGAAGTGGAGGATCACTTTATAGTGTTACCCCTTGACCTGACCTTGATCTGTATCCATTAGCACTCTGCTTTTTATTAGTCAACTAAATCACATAGATCGAAACTAGTTTTCAGCTGACAACCATGAAATTAAACATACTGCCAGCCAAGGAATAGTAGGAGTTGTACTTTTCAAAATCAAGGGCCAGAAGTTCAACATGCCTGAGTATTAACGTTGCTTATTCAGGTAATGGCACTGGGTTCTATCAGGAGATTTCAGCACAGGTTTTTCATAATATAATTTACATTTCAATACAGGATCGAACATTCTGCTCAGCTGTATATAAAATAACACAACAATTATCATCATTGCATCTTCTGTTAACTTTGTCATCTGTACATTTTACAGTACAGGTACATTACTTATATATTTATCACTCTTCTATAAAGGTGTCACAGTGACATAACAGAATAACTAATATAAGAAGTGATGTCATAGCAGAGGACACACCCATATTTGTGAACACTACTGAACGGTTACAAACAACAAAAACACTAATATATAATGCTCATATACTAACACATCTGATACACATTGAATAACAATGTACCAAAGTGCAAGGCCTCACTATAATTAAAATGGGCAATTTGGCAAAAGTTTGCCAGCGATATTAATGAGCACAACCAATCAGATTTGAGCTTTTTACAGGGTTACTGTCAGATAACATCTGATTGGCTGGTGCAGATTATAGCCCAGGTAAGCGTTTGTACCTTATGGCACCAGAATAAATTAAATACTGTAATCAATCCAGTGCCTTGTGTTTGTCTATTCAGCCATTTCACTTTTATTCCAGTAAAGGACTAGTGCAAACTTCCAAATGAAACTCCCTAAAGAGAAGAAGAAACATTATCTTCCTTTTTTTTCCTTATCCCAATCGCCTGGTTTCCCCCATTTAAAGGGCAGACTATGACTCTGCCAAATGAGCAACACTGATTCACAGAATTGCTGATTAAAGGGGAAGAGGAGATATTGATGGTAAGAACAGATGTGAACTAAGTGGGCACAACAGACACATTCATATAAAAACAAACATCCCTTGCAGACTTGTCTCCACCAACAAATAGCTAAAAGGTCACTCCCTTTAAGATCCGGGTCACTTCACAATTGTCAATGCTTACAGTTATCTGTCACCAAACGGCAGATGTAGCGTTTGTGATAACTTCCTATGGACTTACATTCACATAGGAAAAACATATAGGGACTGACGCAATACAGGAGCAGAGATTATGGCATGCAGCGACCAATCAAGATTTATTAAACTGCAGCACACACCAATCAAATTTTAATAAGCTGCTGCAACCCAGTAAAAAAGCTAACATCGACTGTGTGATTGGTCTAGAAATGTATAAGCAATGTCAAATCTTTGCGCTACAGTGCAAAACATTTGTTCATAGCATAGACCAGTGAGGTTGAACCTTGGCACTCTAGATGTTTAGAAACTTTAATTCCCAGCATGCCTTGGTTCCATTCACCGGTTGATCAGGCCAAAATATTGGACAATGTTTACACAGCCTTACACAAGCTACTTTTAATAAAGCTCCAGGACCTGATAAAATATACCCACAAGTCCATATAGTACAACTGGTAAATGCAGCTCTATCTAGCCCCCTGTGCTTTATCTTAATGATACACTAGAAAAATGGGCACCAGTGTATCGCACAATGAATTCAACCTACACTACTATGCTGCTACATTACTATTTATTCTTTACACCTGGGTTCTAATACCTGGGAAAAGCTGGTCATTTCTAACAGTACTGTGTTACTTAAAATGCAATAGTGACATCATATCGATGACATCCACCACTGAAAAATAAAAAGACCCATACTTTTAAGCCGATACAATCGCCCCACTGATAAATCAAAGATGGATTCCTGAATTCTAGCCCAAGAGCTCACACTCTTTCCCCAGACAATATCGTACACTAAAATGATACTATGAACTACTGTCTTTAATTTCTGCCATAAATTATTAATAATCCTTGAGCAAGGCCAGGCTTTCTTTTGCTGTGTGTTTTCCCTTTTCAAAACCAGAGAGAGCGTTTCAAGCTAACATTCTTTAGACTACCGCTAGATTCAGCTAGTTAAAACATTTACACTTCACCCCCCCTTACAAATCAGTCACTGTTGAAATATGCACTAAACTCCTCTCCCCTGTAACACAGACCCAGAAATACATTTGCCGAGCTGCATATTTTTTGCATTTGTTTAATCTCTGTGAAAAATCCATATAACTTAGGTAATTGGGCCTCAGCTGCAAGAAGAGATTACATAACCCAGATCTCCTTTGTGTATTACCTGTATACAGGTGGTAATATTACTTTCATGCTATTGAAATCCCGGTGTCTACCCCACAGCCCAAGGTGTATATGATAATTTAGCCTATAATTCATTGTAGTCAGTTTTTTGGACTCCCGTTTCATTATATAATGGTCAATAAGATCAATTTACAATGTGATCTTTTCTTTCTTTGTTTACAGCTGTAGTCTAGATAATATTTTTAAAGCTAGTTTATTTAAAGGGAACAAATAAAGATAATATTAAAGAACAACTATACTGAAAAAAGGTTACTTTCCTTTCTTAACATGTGTGTTAGTAGCACTTACTCTAGGGTGTATGTGTTGCCTTCAATCCAGCATTTCTTTTGCTAAGGCTCGGTATTCCCCTCCCCCTCTTACCACTCCCCCTTTAATCTGACCAGACTTTTTTTTTTTTTATAAGGGCAAGCATGCTCAGTATCAGGCAGAGGCAGAACTGGCAAAGGGAATTTCCCACATACAAACTGTCAAAACTGCAACCAGCATAACAAATGTCAAAACTCTATCACCATCCAGCTCCAGAAAAGCTGCACATAGCAGAGTTTATCATAAGAGACACTTGATTACAGCTGAAATGTAAGATGATTTAGATGGTTCAAATCAAACAATAGTAAAATGGTACAATTAGTATATTTCCAGTAATGATCAATTTAAAATACATCCTTCAGTATAGACTTTAAAAGGGCATCTATAGTGGAAAATGAACTTTTTTCTTTCTTTCATGTCATTGTTTCTATAATTCCCCACAACCCCCAGATGTCTTCACTTTTTTCAGATTCCCTCTCCCTGAGATACACCAGTTAGAAGGATACGTGATTGCATTCCTCTACTCCTACTTGGACTGTCATCAAATCCCTGTGACTGTTTCCCCCCTCCCTGCTCTGTGATAAATATAGAGATAACAGCATAGCAGGGGGAGGGGTAGCTTTCATGGTAGATATAAGGCTGCACTTGACCCCCCTTCTTGATAGACTTCAATGATTGATGATGTGTCACAAGAGAGAGATCGTAAACTGTACTGTTCTCCTTCTTCTTCTGTGTCTCCATGGACAGCTTCTTTCTATTGGCCACTGTGCGTGGGTGTGTTTTTTCAGGATGTTGAACTTTTAACTCCTACTGCACATGAGAAGCTTGTCGGTTAGCCGGAGTTGAGACATGGAGGAGGTAACAGAGGGGGGGGGAAGGGGGGAGTGCTGCACATAGATCTGACACCATGGTTAAACAGAGTCACTGACAGAGATAGATTAAGGCAGCACAGAGTACATGAATTAACTTTGCAAGGGCAATGTATTTTTTTCACTATAGGTGCCCTTTAACCTCTGCATATTAGCACACAGGATGCTGCCCAAATCTTCCCCAAAATTAATATTTTAAGATACTTGCAGTCTTGCAGGCAGTGATGTCATGGGTTTGACCGGCGGTCCACCATCCATCGTGGGCACGTGCAGATTAAGGCTGAGGCCACACTAGGAACGCATGGTAAAACACAATCCCAATGCAGCGGCATTACTGTGTGTTTGCACTGCGACTTTTGCTAATATTCTGTTATGCGCATGCGCTTAGATGTGGTGCTTAAGCAGGCCTGGATTGGAGCCTGTAGTTCAAATGTACCACACATCAGACCTGTAAACATATACAACGGCCTAAGGTCAAGAAATGCAGAACACTTGTAAATATTACCCACAGTGACTTTAGCTATTATCAGTCAGCTGCTGTCACTCTAGTGAATGACAAATTCTGATTGGCTCATGTGGATACTCTCCCAATATTTCCAAAGACTGGGAAATGAATGAATTGATCTCCTATCCCTACAAAATAAATCCTGAAAATGGGTCTCCTTTCAACTAATTAATGTAATCCCCCCCCAGGATTTGATCGGCAAGACCCCCGGCTTAAATGGATACACTGCAAACTGTAATTATAACAGCAGAGGGTAACAGCAGCATATAGGGCCACTGTAATGGGCACATTAATACCTACATAAACCACACGTTGTACATGAACTGCAACGCTCCCCATCCCTAAGTGTATAAAACCATCCATGACAATCTTCTGATGCCCAAACTATTTGATCAATACAATTTTCGTTTTTCATTTCTACAGGTACAGCGTCTCTACAGGGCCCATTGGATTCAGGTGGTAACATCATTTGCAGTTAGGTTCTGATATCACCAACTGTGAAGGATTATGGGAAGCTGGCAATAGGTTTTGCAATTTCATAGCATCTTTCAGTTCAAGGTCTCATGACTGGATAATGTCCTAGAATAAATTATTTGACTTTAGTTCTCTTTTAAATAGTTACAAAGACTTTGAGGCCTCTGGTTGCACTGGTGTCCAATGATACGTCCTCGTAATGCGTTTTATAGAGATGTGGAATATTGTTATAATGATTGGTGACCCTTCCCCCCCATGGGTTTCACTGTCAAGAAATCCAAATTAACGCTAATGACGACACTAATAAGGGTTTTTTTTTACCTCAATAACGGATTGTGAAACACATTGTAAGATTGATTGGATGCTCTTCACTCTTTGCACAAGGGAGTCCACTAATTCACTATGAGCAGCCCCTTTCTCAATAAGCTTGTTTAAAATGAGCTGATGTGGCCAGAGACAGGGTGCAGCACTGTGTTACATCACTTACTAATACCACTTGATTGGTTACAACCCATGACATCATACCATGAGTTATTACAACCTTTTTGTCATTATTCAAATGCCCCGCACCAACAGACCCTAAGATTTTATCATCATTGTCCGTTTTGTTTGTGTCATCCTCTTTGTTCTGGTGTTCTTTCATGTCTTTGACGTGTTTTGTACCCTAACACTGGCAAGTCCCTACAAGGCAACATATACAAAACCCTACATGTGGCTTTTTAACTATAAGCCATGCTTTTTGCAATGTTCACATGTACAATAAGAGGAAGAAGAGTTAAACTCTGGCCCTGGCACCCGTCTGTTTGCTTGCCCACCCTTACCCAATAGTGTCAGGAGGAAAGAGGAAGTCTGGAGGAACTGATCGTAAAACTCCCTTAACCAGCCTAATCCTAACAGTGTTTTGGCAGCTGGTTCTCCGTACGGGGAATGGAAAGCACAGATGGAGCTTTGCTAACTGGTAAATGACCGAGTCCCAGGCCTTGAATACCGTTCATATAGTGTAAACCCACACTGCTAATCATAACTAGAGCGTTACTACTGCTGCAGATTATACAGAGAGTATGTACCCACTGTATATAGAAGGGTATTATATTACAAGTCACCACAACACTGTTATAACTGATGACACAGCTAACACTGATTATAACTGAGATATAGCTAACACTGATTATAACTGTGCATAGCTAAGCACTGATTATAAACCTGGATTGACATAGCTAAACACTATTAATAACTGATGACATAGCTAAACACTGATTATAACTGACGATATAGCTTAAACGACTGATTATATCTGATGAACATAAGCTAACACTGATTATAACTGATGACACAGCTAAACACTATTATAACTGATGAACAGTCTAAACACTGATTATAAACTGAATGACAAGCACTAAACACTGATTAAACTGATAACAAGCTAAGCACTGTTATAACTGATGACATAAGCTAACACCGATTAATAACGGATGACAGTCGCCAAGCACTGATTATAACTATTACATATCTAACACCGATTATAACTAATGACATAGCTAAACAAACTGATTATAACTGATAACATGCTAAGCACTGATTTATAACTGATGACATAGCTAAGCCTGATTTAACTGATGACATAGGCTAACCTGATTATAAACGTGACATAGCTAAGTACTGATTTCACTGACAATACATAGCTCACACACTGATAAACTGATGACAATAGCTAAACAACGAATTATAACTGATGACATAGCTAAGTACTGATTATAACTGACTAAACATACTAAAACTGATTATAACTGATGACATAGCTAAACACTGGATTACTGGTGACATAGCTAAACACTGATTAAAACTGATGACATAGCTAAACCACTGATTATAACCTGAACTAGTAACATATACTATGACAAGCAGCATGATTATAACTGATGACATATGCTAATACACTGATTATAACTGATGACATAGCTAAACACTTATTAATAACTGATGACATAGCTACAGATCAACGTAGACTATTAACATGCTAGAACATAGCTTTACATAGATTATAACTGATGATGTTTAAATAATTTGAATTTAAACTTTAAAGTGTTGAGTGAGTATAGTGAACCCTTTAATCTGCAGGCTTGTCTTTATGTAGGCGTAGGAGCTGCCATTATTACTGTTAGTAACACGTTTAGGGGCTGTTCACCGAGAGTTGCTATTGGCTATCGCAAGAAACAGCTTCATAGGAGGAACTGGGCCAGTGCGCAATGGGCAAATACCCTCAGGCCACTCTTTGCTACACTAACTGACATTTCTCTGCGGTGGTTAGTCCACAAGGCCAAACACTTAGTTGCACTGGCCTGCTGATGGCCCCACCAAGGCATAGCTTTCTGTCTGCTCATTTATTCCCAAGGGCTGAAGTGAACCGATTCAGCCTTCATTAATAGTTTTTTTAATACAATACTGACGCAGCTTATCAGCTTGCTTATTTAAAGGCAAGTCCAGCCAAAAAATGATTTAGCTTTAAAAAATGTGTATTAGCCCCCAAACCCTACCTTGGCAGAGTATGTTCCTGGTCGCAGCTTTTAGGCACGATTGGCATATGTCACACTCGCGCCCTAACTGACAGGCGCAACCAGGAGTTGGAGCAGAGGCGGCAGGACCATGGTCAGTAAGCAAGCTCTTGGGGCATCTTTTGAAATGTCAGGTTGGGGGCCAATACACATTTTAAGCCATAGTAAATTTTTGGGCTTTGACTTCCTTTACATGCATAAGGAAAGGTTTCAAATCCACTGATCTGACTAATGGAGTAGGTCTTTGTGGTGTTATATGTGGCTGTCGCTTTTTAGGGTCAAGGCTGCAGCTTTTCTGAGTGCACACTAAGCTGGGTGTCACCCGCAGCAAGGTGGATTGATAGCTACTACTGGCTATTCCATAAAGGGACAGACCCAGTTTGGTTGCATTTTTTTGTGATGTGCTCTCGTCTATTTGTACAAGTGTTGTTATGGAGGTCCTTAAATGTAAAAATACACACAACAGATTTTTTAACAAAATGCAGGGATCTAAGAGTTTTCCAACCAGTCCATAAATCTTGCAGCCAGTCTATTATTTCTGCGCAAGTCTGACACAATATAAATGTAGCCAAAAAAAAACGTTATAAAAAAGATCCCAGCGTAATATCACCCATGTTCAACCCTAAGTTGTTCCCATAGAGCAGGATGTCAACCTACAATGTTGGGAGTTGTAGTTTTCCAAACATCTGGAGGTGCTGTAACGTTCACATCCCCGCGATATCAAATCACTCCAGGATTCCCCCCTGTGAAACATCTGGTTTCAAACAATAACACAACAATACAATGCGAGGATTTTATATAATCGCAAAACAAATAAGAATGCAGAGTGTAGGAGTCCAGAGAATCTCCACCCTGAACTCGTCATTATTCAATCAGCGCTGTGTATAGGCTGGCAGTAAAGTTTTATCATTTAAAGTTTTCTGAACTAATAAACTGGCAAACCTTAGGGCATGCCCCCACTACAAACCACTACATTAGAACTGCAATTCTTGTGCGTTTTTGTTGGCGCGTGGTTTTTGCGCATGCATTTTCCCGGTTTTCCGTTATGGAAACGTGCATTAAACCACAAACCAAACGGATTCGCAATCACACACCATAGGAAATGCAGGTTTCGCGTTCCCGCGATTTCCATTATAAAACTAATCGCTGTGCAATCGTGAGCGCAAAACTCTGTGAGGGCCTGCCCTATGGGGAACACTATGGGCCTATTTATAAACGATCGCTAACATCGCGCATTCGCCACATCAGCGATGTCAACAACGATCTTTTTAACGCGGATTCCTCTAAAGCTGATCGTTTTCTACCAAGGCGAAATCGTATTATCGTGGTCAATAGTATTAAAAATTTCTTTTTTTGCCCTCGATACTGTACGAATGCAGATATGTCGCCAGTGTTTGAGTACAATATCAGGGCATAAAGAGAAAAATGTTCCGCCATGACGAATGTGGCATTGTGGGGGTGAGAGGGCTGCATGGGGGGGCTGGCGAGAGTGGGCTGTGCAGGGGTGGCGGACTGGATGGCAATGTGGGGGTGCGAAGGTGCAGTGGGGGGAAACCTTGAAACGGGGACCCTCCACTTAAAGTTGCCCTTTGGGCTTAATGGGTAGATAGCTCAACCTGTACCCCCCCATCCGCTTTATAAGTTCCCCGGTTGGCTGTCTTTGGACAGGGTAGAAATTGCCCTTTAACCCTAATTTATTTTAATTAAAACTAAAATGGGGGCAGGAAAATGTTGCTCCTACTTCCATTCCCATACCTTATAGATTCCAAGAATTATAATGTGTTTTAGTGTTAGTGGTCCTTTAAGTACATGCTGGGTCATATGATTTTTCTGCTCCAACAATGACCAGTCAGTGAAGCAGAATCCTTGTATGGAATGTTCAGCGTTATACCCCCGTTCTAGGTTTTGATCATTCAGACCTCTCAGTGAGATTGTAAAGTGTGAGAGGCAAACTTGTTCCCTCGCGAGGAGCATGGAAACTGCACGTGTCCCATGTTTAGCACTGATAAAGGGAACATAGAGAGCTATTATCCGTGCAATCTCCATCACTGGGTGCAACACGTGTGTTATGTGTGAACTGTCCGTGTTGTATGTTTGCTAAATACCACTCGTTAGGGCCACATCTGCTGTGCTGTTTTATATTGTTTGGCGTCCATAGCAATCGAAAACGCTACAACGCGACGACAACGCACATTTTGGGTACGTTGTGATTGCGATTTTGCGTTCCCGCTTTTTAACGCAATCGCATGCGTTTTTCAATAGTTTAATGAGAAAAGGCGCATGCGCAAACGCAACGAAATCTGCATGCGATTCCTTTGCGCTTGCGGTGCATTGTGGCCGTGCCCTTTATTGAATTATGTCTTTAAACATGGTGAGTCATGCCACGATAAGAATTGGAGTGAGCCACAGGTCTGACATTTTTCGGTGACGCAACCCTAGGCAGCCCACACTTGAGGCACTTTTTAAGCGATCCGATGTGCAATTTCACCTACCCCTCTCTACTCCTTTCAAGCGCACACTTGTGTGGCCTAACTATATGGATATAATATAATATGCTGCGGCGCGCTCGCGATCTGTTAATCGGAGCGCTGCGATCCTCAATTTTTTGCGCAAACGATCAGGAACGGTGCGCGAATATCACAATCGTTAACGGTGCGCTCTTACATGTACGCTGGAATAACGTTCCAGTCTTTGTCCTCACTGATCATCATCACCATGTTTTTAGATAATAACCATCAGCGAGTACCTGTGCATCAGTGGGACGTCAAGGAGGTGTGCCCCCCTGCCTGCCAAAAATGATTGGAGGATGAGGGCGAACCAGAACTGATAATATTTCCATACTTCCAACACTTACTCATAGACCAATCCAATACTTATAAATTGGCTGAATTGTCAATAACATTCATCCATCCATCAAACTTTTATGTTTAAAAAACTAACATAGTAATTGTGGTGGTGTGGCCGCAGTGAGACCCAGTGAGGACTCACTGGTCTCTTAAGGGGTATTTGGTATTGTGATATGTATACACCTGCGAAGGGAAGAGGAGCATTCCCTCCCCGAAAACGTTTTTGTGGTATCAGAATAAAAGGAATCACCCTATACAAGTGTGGCACCCTAGTCTTTTGTTGCTTAAATCCCCCTCTGTGTATTATAATTATATTATAGTTCACTGAGGGTAGTTTAAATGGCATTCCAGCCCCATGTTGAAAGCTCAGAGTCTTCATGCAGGGTTCACAGAAATTCTGGGAGTGAAAACTTCGAGAGTATTCGGCGTCATTAGCTGTGATGTCACCTGTCCATGTCATGACTTCATTGTATCCCTGTAAGAGCCGAAACTGCATAGAGGAGGGAGGAGCGATCAACCAGGGTATCTGCACTGTAAATGGGTTCTGACTATGGTGGAATTTCCATCATTTTGGGGCTGTTTTGCCTACATAATAACATTTATAATTGGGGTGGACGCCCCTTTAATGACCAAGAGATTTAGGTCAGTGAAACCTCTAGTATTAGTCCATTCTTAATTATCATGGATATGTATCTCTACTGTAAATTTAAGGATATTAGAAGGTCCACTGAAGCAGTCTGTGTCTATCAACTGTACAAGGATCCAGACTGAGTTTACATTGGAACTCTGGGTCCCATTCAGTTTATAAGGGATAATGTATCTCCTACTGTAAATTAAGCGATATTAGAAGTCACTGAGGAGTTCTGTGTCTATACAACTGTACAAGGTCAGACTGATTTATACAGGGAACTCTAGGTACCACTCATGTCTTATAAGGGATACTGTATCCCCTACGTGTACATTATAAGGATATTGAAGCCCTGAGTAGTTTCTGGTGTCCATATAGAAGGTACAAGGACCACAGACTGAGATATACGGAGCATCTGGGTACCACTCATGTATTAAAGGGAAAGTTCTCCTACTGGTAAATTATAAGGATATAGAAATCAACTGAGGAGTTCTGTTCTATCAAATGTCTACAAGGACCCGACTGAGTTTATAAAGGGCACTCTGGGCACCACTCAATGTATATTATAAGGGATAATGTACCCCTACTATAAATTATAAGGATAGAAGTTTCTGAGAGTTCTATGTCCATATAACGGTACAGAGACACAGACTGAGATATACATGGAACTGAATACCCTCATGTATTAAGGGATAATGTATCCCCTACCTCTGTCCATTATAAAAAGAGACAGAAGTTCACTGAGGATTCTGTGTCCATCATAAAGGCACAAGGACACAGACTGAGTTTTATACAGGAACTATGGCACCACTCATGTATTATACGGTAATATGTACCCTCCACCCGCTACCTGTGGTAATTATAAGGATATTAGAAGTCACTGATTCTATGTCCATATAAAGGTCACAAGGACACAGTGAGTTATACAGGAACTCTGGCACCACTCACTGTTATTATAAGGGATATTTTCCCCACTGGTCAATTAAGGATAGAAGTCACTGAGAGTCCTGTGTCCATATAAAGGCACAAGGACACAGACTGAGTTATCAGGAACTATGGCAACCACTCTATGTAATTATAAGGTATAATGTTCCCCTACTGTGAATTATAAGGATATTAGAAAGTCACTGAGTTCTATGTCCATATAAAGGTACAAGGACACAGATGATTTAATACGGGAACTCTGGGTCACCACTCATGTATTTATAAGGATAATGTATCCCCTACTGTCAATTATAAGGAAGAAGTCCTGAGGAGTTCTTGTGTCATATACCAGGCACAGGACCAGACTGAGTTTATCAGGGACTATGGGCACCACTAATGTATTATAGGGATAAGTATCCCCTACTGTCAATTATAATGGTATTAGAAGTCACTGGTTCTATGTCCATATAAAGGTCAAGGACACAGACTGTATATACCGGGACTATGGGCATCCATTCACTTTATTACAAGGTATAGTATCCCCCTATGTAAATTCAAGATATTAAAGTCCTGAGTGATTCTGGTCTATATAAAGGTACAAAGGACACAGACTGAGTTTACAGGGAACTCTGGGTACCACTCATGTATTATACGTATATGTAATCCCTACTGTAAATTATAAGGATATTAGAATGTCACTGAGGAGTTCCTGTGTCTAATAAAGGTACAAGGAAAACAAAAAAACACGACGAGTATCAGTGAAACTCTGGTCACCACTCCTGTATATAAGGATAATGTTCCCTACTGTAAAAATTTAAGGATATTAAGAAGTCACTGAGTTCTGATGTCCATATAAAGGACAGGACACAACGGAGTTATACATGGAACTATGGGCACCAATTCATGTATTAAAGGTAATATGTAATCCCTACTGTAAATTATAAGGATATATGAAGTCCTGAGGAGTTCTATGTCTATTCAAGGTACAAGGACCAGACTGAGTTATACAGGAACTCTGGGTACCACTCATGTATTATAAGGATAATGTATCCCCTACTTTAAATTATAGGATAATAAAGTCACCTAGGAGTTCTGTGTCTATATAAAGGTACAATCAGACAGACTGAGTTAATACAGGGACTCTGGGTAACACGCATGTATTATATGGATAATGTATCCCCTACTGTAAATATAAGGAATATTATGCCTTGAGTACTGAATCAAGTGATTACTGTTTGTGATTCTCAAATGGTTTAGATAACATGTCCGCATGACTATCAGTCCTCTGCGTGTAGTCAACTACCAGGAGCAGCCCCTGAGATTGTGTCCGACACAGCCTCCCTCCCAAAAACAACCACTATAGGACTGTTGTCAGTCTCATTCCCTGTAACGTTAAACAAGCAACAGTGGACAACAATGTAATAACACAGCAAAGAATCCATCAATTACGTAAATTACGGTGCTGTAGCCTAGCAACACCACGGTTTGCTAGAGTTTACCTGTGACTGTTGTAAAAGGGATGTTCAGATCATGACACTATCACACGATCCTAACTTGGAAACGGGATATAACCAACCATCAAACGGGACTTTCTATAAAAGATGTCATCGCAACAGAAAGTTCTGCAGACTCATGGTCCCTGAGAAACCCAGGTTCTGGATAAAATCAACACCAGCACAGGACCCGGGTCCCGGTTTTCATCATCACCTTCCTGTTTGCCTGACACCTACTGCTATGTTTTAAAACCAAAACACACTTTCCCCGCCGTTTCCAGCAGCGTCGGGAGGCGCTAATGATATTCCTTGGATAACACGTTAAAGGCCACACTGAATCTCGGTTCCTTCGGGATTCTGATTTAATAACCGTATATTAATTGACTCCCATAGCTTTGCTGGTGTTGGTATAGACATCCATTAGGGAAATATTTGGAAAACATAGAAGAAGATGATTATGCCCCTTAAAAGACATTATGTATTCAGCGATTCATCTTGTTAGCATGTATCTGGGGCCTACAAGAACATCAAAACCTTCACACAAATCACCCTCACGAGTCCTTTCTTGGTCTGTAGTGGGACCTCCCCACACCATTGACCACTGGAACAAAGAGCTGTCCACTAATACAGGTTCCTAATTCCTAACGGTGACCAATGCGGTGTCTCTTTTCAGATAATAGATGTTCGACGTGACCATTAAGACGTGATTCTCCAAGAGTGGAGTTATAGAGATAGGCTTCGTTTTAAGGCCAAGAAGAACATACGACCCGACTAGTTTGCTATGACCAGATCACCCTAGTCCATGATGAACACAGAGATTTGACTCTACGTCGCTGGACTGTAGGGTTGGTCCACAGCATCTATCCTAAATGCCACAGCCAAGTTGTACACAAGTACTCCAAGCTGCCCACTCTGACCGACCCATAATTTGTTTACTACAGACTGTAAATGCAATCCCTTGGTGTTCTTCATCTTCTTTGTCTGTAGCCAAATCTGATCCCGAACATTGTCACACGTACCCACACGCTCCAGTCCCCTCCTATGCTGTCAGCACTGGCTAAACCATCTTCAGCAGTGACTTTGCCACCCACCACCAAGATGTCTTTCAATACTTGCCCATGTGTCAAGACTCAACGTGTGACCTCAGAGACGGTCTTTTGAGGTTGAAACCTGTGCATCACATAGAGCACATCATATGAGGGGGAGGGGTTTGCATTACAGCAGTCTGAATTATGTCTCCAATGGTTTGTGGTGGGGTATCCTTAAAACCTACAACTGGGTTTGACTCAATGTGACCCTAGATCATAAGGAACTCCCATTTTCGGGACAGAAAGCATGTTCGTCGCAAAGTAGCCCCAACAATGTTACTGTTATCATTAACAGGTAGTTTCCATGGGACGGACTTCAAATATTAACTTTCCTCCACAGCCCCCCCTCACCATAGACCAACCACTGTTAAGGAACCATGGAGGGGTCTAATGAAAGAATTTAATATACCCCCCCCGGTTCCTTTGTCTAAGATGTCTAATTGTTTCTGTAGCATACCCTCAGATATCCAGAGTGAATATTCCTCATTTATACCCTTCATATTATTACAGTCCCTGCTATAAGGACTAGGATTCTCTATAGTGAATACAGAGTGAATATCCCTCATTTATACCCTTCATATTGGTAGGGTATAAAGGTTGGACTAGATGGACGTATGTCTTTATACAACCTCCAATACTATATTACTATGTAACTGTTATACAGACATTACGGGTAGGGTATAAAGGTTGGACTAGATGGACGTATGTCTTTATACAACCTCCAATACTATGTTACTATGAAACTGTTATATCCACACACACGGCCCTGTGCTTTTATATCTTTTAGTCATATTCATAAAGAAGTGATTAATGACTTAACTAACCATTGGTTGTAGAGAGTTCTGTGAAATATTGTAAAGGGCAACTAAATATTAAAAACATCTTTATTTCAAATGAGCTTAACTATAGTGATGAGTCCCAGTTTCTAAATTTTGCGGATCTGAAATTCCCATCCGAAATTTCGATGGGCAAAATATAATTATATACTCCACATGGCAATCGGAAAGTATCCCTGGATCAACCAGAACTACACTACCAGGGTTATTCAATAAAGGTTCTTATCGTTACAAATGGTGCTAATTTTGCCCCAACCAATCAGATATTAGCTTTCAAATGTTAAATAACATCTGATTGCGGTTGGGGCAAAATTAGCACCATTTTTAACGCAGGGTTCTGTGTTGGGGCCGCTTCTATTTAATCTATTTATTAATGATTTGGAAGTGGGTATTGTCAGCAAGGTTTCTGTGTTTGCTGACAACACAAAACTTCAAAAGGATGTGCAATCATTGCAGGGGGATCTAGATAGATTGTCACATTGGGCTGCTAAGTGGCAGATGAGATTCAATGATGATAAATGTAAGGTGATGCATTTTGGACTTAAAAATCCTTGTGCTACTTATACTATAAATGGCTCTGTGTTAAGTGAATCCCTGTTGGAAAGGGATCTTGGAGTTTTGGTGGATAATAAACTTAAAGGTAGCAAGCAGTGCCAGGCAGCAACAGCCAGAGCCAGCATGGTATTGTCTTGTATAAAGAGAGGTATGGATTCAAGGGAGGAAAATGTAATTCTCCCTCTTTACAAAGCATTGGTAAGGCCTCATTTGGAATATGCAGTGCAATTTTGGAATCCTGGGTACAAAAAGGACATCTTTGAAATGGAAAGGGTTCAGAGAAGGGCAACTAAATTAATAAGGGGATTGGGGGAGCTTGAATATCAAGAGAGACTGGAAAAGTTACAATTATGGACGCTGGAGAAAAGGGGCTTGCGTGGGGATATGATTACTGTGTATAAATACATTAACGGGCCATACAATAAACTATATGGGGCATTGTTCACCAATAGAACATGTCAAAGGACATGAGGACATCCCTTAAGACTTGAAGAAAAAAGGTTTAGGCTTCAAGCTCGGAAAGGGTTTTTCACTGTGAGAACGGTAAAGCTATGGAACTGTCTTACAGTGGACGTTGTTATGGCAGGTTCATTGGTCAGTTTAAAAAAAAGCTGGATGAGTTTCTGCAAACAAGGAATGTTGCAAGTTACTGGTATTGATACATAAAGTAGAGTTGATCCAGGGAAATTTCCGATTGCTGCTTGGAGTCAGGAAGGATTTTTTACCCCCTTCATAAATTTGGTGGGTTTTTTTTGCCTTCCTCTGGATCAACAGTTAGGCAGGAAATGAGGATATTGCTAGATGGGTTGAACTGGATGGACGTATGTCTTTATTCAACCTCAAATACCATACTATACTATTTATACCCTTCATATTATTACAGTCCCTGCTATAAGGACTAGGATTCTCTATAGTGAATACAGAGTGGATATTCCTCATTTATACCCATCATATTATTACAGTCCCTCCTATAAGGATTAGGATTCTCTATAGTGAATACAGAGGAAAAAATGGTTTAGCACATTAGCCTTTTCGTCATCCTCTTTAAACCATCTCAGCCCCATTATTTAATGGTCCCACATTCTTCATCTTTTTACTATTGATATATTTAAAAAAACATTTGGGGTTAAACTTGCTTTGTTCTGCTTTGTCTGCGGAAGCTGCCATATTACTTTATTTTTGAAAACTTGCAATTTTTTTTATGATAAACAACCAATCAAGATATAAAAAAGATATACATGAATGCACCTACATCTGAAAAATCAATGAAATGATTTTGAAGGTTATGTTAACTGAAAAAATACTCGTCTTTTGTGTGTTGCTGTATGTGTTTAATCCAGGACTTGCTTTGTTTAGGATCAGTATCCCCCATCCCTGGCTGTCTGACTATGTGTGAGGGCAAGCATGCTCAGTAATCACTACGAGCTAGCATTGGAAGAGGGAATTTTCCACCATGCAGTCCACATACAAACTATCACCTCTAACTAGTTTATGATAATAAGGCACTTGATTGACAGCTGAAATGGAAGATGGTTCGGATAAGATATCTAAAGGAATAGTAAAAAATGGTGCAGTAATAGTTATCAGAAATTATACCATAAGTTTCCTGTAATGGACAATTTATAAAAATAATATTTCCAATTTAAATACTCTTTAATTTGAAAGTCAGCCAATCACAGACACGGCTGCTGTAAATGGAGATGCCGCTGGAATGAAGGTCTGTAAGTAGCGTTCTGATTTTTAAAAGAAATAACTTGGTGGTTAGGGGTGGGCAAGGGGCATCTATCATATGGCAAAACTATTTCACGCTAGGTGCAACAGCTATAAAGAATGGATTCGGATGGTGGATGGGAGGAGTAGTGGGTTAAATTTTAGTTTGGGGGTGGACATGCCCTTGAAATGTAAAGGCTCAAGATCATAGGGGCGCAAGATTACAGGGGTGGTTCTGGGACAAGTTCTTCTTGGTAAATGTCCACTGAGGCATTCTGGTCACTGACATATCTGTGGGATTTTGTTAGAGCAAATGGACTTTAGTTAGTTTTAGTTCTTGAAGACGTTTCGCTAGTCATCCGACTGGATCTCTCAATTCAGAATGACTTGTACAAGAATCTGTTGGCAATATTTATCTTTTAGAAAACAAGAAAGAATATAAATATATAAAAATTGTACCAGGCCAAGGACAATTATAGTCTTTAAAATCACCGCTTTTTACCTTGCCCAGGGCAAGGACCTTGACTGCTAAGTCTTCCTCCCTGGGAACAGTCTCTACAGATATACTTGACTATACGTTTCCTTGCCACTCCGGTATAACTCGTCAGTGTCAAGTCCAACAGGGAGACGCACTCTGCAAGATGCCGACAGCTGTGAGATGTGGAAGTAGACCGGATTGGCAAGTGAGATAAGGACTGAACCTGGGGTCGAGGACTTAATGGTTTAGATCCTTACCCTGGGTGTTTTTATCAACAGAAGTGGAGGGTAACATGAGAGGTAAGTATTATTGTCCTTCAAGGAACGACCCTTCGGAGACAACAAGTTATCACACAGTTAACAAGCTTCTTCTGAGCGCCTTGACCTGGAGACTGCTTTATATACCAAGAAGCTCTTGGGAGATTTATGACTTTACATTCCTCTGAGCTTTTTTCTTTCTACTCAATAAGGTAAACTGCATTTTATACATTACCTCAGATGAACTTTGCATGAAAATACTGCAGTTTGCACAGAGCATGGGAACATCTGTCATTGGGGCAAGGGAGAGGTGAGGACCAGGCCGTTCTTTGTTACATTACAGTAAAAGAAAAACAAGTAGGAAGTGGGAGGTATTGTAGGAATAAGAGGGGCTAAAAAATGTCTGACTGCCAGAACACTTGTACATCCATTTTATAAAGAAAAAGACACAAGCCATTGTATATATGTATATTTAATGTAATCCCTATTTAAAGATAAAGTACTCAGTACAGAAATCCCTGCAGTTACTGCCCCCTCCCCAAGCTCAGTGATCTCACACATGCTCAGTCTGGAAGTAAGAGGGGAATTCTCCAATCAGCTCTAAATGAAGGTTTAAGTCAAAGAGGAGGGCTTTTTGTACTAAATGGTTTTACTGATTTAAAAAGGTATTTGTTTGCCTAGGAAAACATGGAAAGACAAATGATATCTCATTGTAATCAGCAATTTCCAGTTCAATCCAATGGGGCCTTTTTAGCACCTCTAATTGAATGTTTAAAGCAATACAATATAAAACATTAATTAGCACCTGTGCAGTCACGTACCGCAGGGGCAGAACTACCCAATGGTCCAATGATGAAGTGGAGGATCACTTTATAGTAGTTACGCCCTTGACCTGACCTTGATCTGTATCCATTAGCATCTCTGCTTTTTTATTAGTCAACTAAATCACATAGATCGAAACTAGTTTTCAGCTGACAACCAATGAAATTAAACATACTGCCAGCCAAGGAATAGTAGGAGTTGTAATTTTCAAACATCCAGAGGGCCAGAAGTTCAACATGCCTGAGTATTAACGTTGCTTATTCAGGTAATGGCACTGGGTTCTATCAGGAGATTTCAGCACAGGGTTTCATAATAATAATTTACATTTCAATACAGGATCGAACATTCTGCTCAGCTGTAATATAAAATAACACAATTATCATCATTGCATCTTCTGTTAACTTTGTCAATCTGTACATTTTACAGTACAAGGTACATTACTTATATATTTATCACTCTTCTATAAAAGGTGTCACAGTGACATAACAGAATAACTAATATAAGAAGTGATGTCATAGCAGAGGACACACCCATATATTTGCAGAACACTACTGAACGGTTACAAAACAACCAAAACACTAATATATAATGCTCATATACTAACACATCTGATACACATTGAATAACAATGTACCAAAAGTGCAAGGCCTCACTATAATTAAAATGGGCATGATTTGGCAAAAGTTTGCCAGCGATATTAATGAGCAGCAACCAATCAGATTTGAGCTTTTTACAGGGTTACTGTCAGATAACATCTGATTGGCTGGTGCAGATTAATAGCCCAGGTAAGCGTTTGTACCTTATGGCACCAGAATAAATTAAATACTGTAAATCAATGCCAGTGCCTGTGTTTGTCTATTCAGCCATTTCACTTTTATTCCAGTAAAATGGACTAGTGCAAACTTCCAAATGAAACTCCCTAAAGAGGAAGAAAAACATTATCTTCCTTTTTTTCCTTATCCCAATCGCCTGGTTTCCCCTCATTTAAAGGGACAGACTATGACTCTGCCAAATGATGCAACACTGATTCACAGGAAATTGCTGGATTAAAGGGGAAGAGGAGATATTGATGGGTAAGAACAGATGTGAACTAAGTGGGCACAACAGACACATTCAGATAAAAACAAACATCCCTTGCAGACTTGTCTCCACACCAACAAATAGCTAAAAGGTCACTCCCTTTAAGATCCGGGTCACTTCACAATTGTCAATGCTTACAGTTATCTGTCACCAAACGGCAGATGTAGCGTTTGTGATAACTTCCTATGGACTTACATTCACATAGGAAAAAACATATAGGGACTGACGCAATACAAGGAGCAGAGATTATGGCGTGCAGCGACCAATCAAGATTTAATTAAACTGCAGCACCAATCAAATTTTAATAAGCTGCTGCAACCCAGTAAAAAAGCTAACATCTGATTGGTTGCTAGAAATGTATAGCAAATGTCAAATCTTTGCGCTACAGTGCAAAACATTTGTTCATAGCATAGACCAGTGAGGTTGAACCTTGGCACTCTAGATGTTTAGAAACTTTAATTCCCAGCATGCCTTGGTTCCATTCACCGGTTGATCAGGCCAAAATATTGGACAATGTTTACACAGCCTTACACAAGCTACTTTTAATAAAGCTCCAGGACCTGATAAAATATACCCACAAGTCCATATAGTACAACTGGTAAATGCAGCTCTATCTAGCCCCCTGTGCTTTATCTTAATGATACACTAGAAAAATGGGCACCAGTGTATCGCACAATGAATTCAACCTACACTACTATGCTGCTACGTTACTATTTATTCTTTACACCTGGGTTCTAAATACCTGGGAAAAGCTGGTCATTTCTAACAGTACTGTGTTACTTAAAATGCAATAGTGACATCATATCGATGACATCACCACTGAGTAAAATAAAAAAAGACCCATGACTTTTAAGCCGATACATCGCCCCACTGATAAATCAAAGATGGATTCCTGAATTCTAGCCCAAGAGCTCACACTCTTTCCCCAGACAATATCGTACACTAAAATGAATACTATGAACTACTGTCTTTAATTTCTGCCATAAATTATTAATAATCCTTGAGCAAGGCCAGGCTTTCTTTTGCTGTGTGTTTCCCTTTTCAAACAGGCAGAGAGAGCGTTTCAAGCTAAACATTCTTTAGACTACCTGCTAGATTCAGCTAGTTTAAACATTTACACTTCACCCCCCCTTACAAAGTCAAGGTCACTGTTGAAATATGCACTAAACTCCTCTCCCCTGTAACACAGACCCAGAAATACATGTGCCGAGCTGCATATTTTTGCATTTGTTTAATCTCTGTGAAAAATCCATATAACTTAGGTAATTGGGCCTCAGCTGCAAGAAGAGATTACATAACCCAGATCTACCTTTGTGTATTACCGTATACAGGGTGTATATTACTATTCATGCTATTGAAATCCCGGTGTCTACCCCACAGCCCAAGGTGTAAAATGATAATTTAGCCTATAATTCATTGTAGTCAGTTTTTGGACTCCCGTTTCATTTATAATGGTCAATAAGATCAATTTACAATGTGATCTTTTCTTTCTTTGTTTACAGCTGTAGTCTAGATAATATTTTTAAAGCTAGTTTATTTAAAGGGGAACTAAAGATAATATTAAAGAACAACTATACTGAAAAAAGGTTACTTTTCCTTATCTTAACATGTGTGTTAGTAGCACTTACTCTAGGGTGTATGTGTTGCCTTCAATCCAGCATTTCTTTTGCTAAGGCTCGGTATTCCCCCTCCCCCTCTTAACCACTCCCCCTTTAATCTGACCAGACTTTTTTTTTTATAAGGGCAAGCATGCTCAGTAATCAGGCAGAGGCAGAACTGGCAAAGGGAATTTCCCACATACAAACTGTCAAAACTGCACACAGCATAACAAATGTCAAAACTCTATCACCAATCCAGCTCCAGAAAAGCTGCACATAGCAGAGTTTATCATAATAAGACACTTGATTAACAGCTGAAATGTAAGATGATTTAGATGGTTCAAATCAACAAATAGTAAAATGGTACAATTAGTATAATTTCCAGTAATGATCAATTTAAAATAACATTTTCTTCAGTATAGACTTTAAAGGGCATCTATAGTGGGAAAATGAACTTTTTTTCTTTCTTTCCATGTGTTCTATAATTCCCCACAACCCCCAGAGTGTCTTCACTTTTTTCAGATTCCCTCTCTGTCCTGAGATACACCAGTTAGAAGGATACGTGATTGCATTCCTCTACTCCTACTTGGACTGTCAATCAAATCCCTGTGACTGTTCCCCCCTCCCTGCTCTGTGATAAATATAGAGATAACAGCATTAGCAGGGGGGAGAGGTAGCTTTCATGGTAGATATAAGGCTGCACTTGACCCCCCTTCTTGATAGACTTCAATGATTGATGATGTGTCACAAAGAGAGAGATCGTAAACTGTACTGTTCTCCTTCTTCTTCTGTGTCTCCAGGACAGCTTGCTTTCTATTGGCCACTGTGCGTGGGTGTGTTTTTCAGGATGTTGAACTTTTAACTCCTACTGCACATGAGAAGCTTGTCGGTTAGCCGGAGTTGAGACATGGAGGAGGTAACAGAGGGGAGGGGGAAGGGGGGGAGTGCTGCACATAGATCTGACACCATGGTTAAACAGAGTCACTGACAGAGATAGGATTAAGGCAGCACAGAGTACATGAATTTAACTTTGCAAAGGGGCAATGTATTTTTTTCACTATAGGTGCCCTTTAACCTCTGCATATTAGCACACAGGATTGCTGCACAAATCTTCCCCAAAATTAATATTTTAAGATACTGTACTTGCAGGGCAGTGATGTCATGTGGTTTGACCGGCGGTCCACCATCCATCGTGGGCACGTGCAGATTAAGGCTGAGGCCACACTAGGAACGCATGGTAAAAACACAATCCCAATGCAGCGCATTACTGTGTGTTTGCACTGCGACTTTGCTAATATTCTGTTATGCGCATGCGCTTAGATGTGGTGCTTAAAGCAGGCCTGGATTGGAGCCTGTAGTTCAAATGTACCACACATCAGACCTGTAAACACATATACACGGCCTAAGGTCAGAAATGACAGAACACTTGTAAATATTACCCAGTATACAGTGACATTTAGCTATTATCAGTCAGCTGCTGTCACTCTAGTGAATGACAAATTCTGATTGGCTCATGTGGATAACTCTCCCAATATTTCCAAAGACTGGGAAATGAATGAATTGATCTCCTATCCCTACAAAAATAAATCCTGAGAAATGGGTCAATCCTTTCAACTAATTAATGTAATCCCCCCCCAGGATATTGATCGGCAAGACCCCCGGCTTTAAATGGATATACACTGCAAACTGTAAGTTATAACAGCAGCATATAGGGCCACTGTAATGGGCACATTAATACCTACATAAACCACACGTTGTACATGAACTGCAACGCTCCCCATCCCTAAGTGTATAAAACCATCCAATGACAGGATCTTCTGATGCCCAGAACTATTTTGATCAATACAATGTTTCGTTTTTCATTTCTACAGGTACAGCGTCTCTACAGGGCCCAATTGGATTCAGGTGGTAACATCATTTGCAGTTTAGGTCTGATATCACCAACTGTGAAGGATTATGGGAAGCTGGCAATAGGTATTTGCAATTTCATAGCATCTTTCAGTTCAAGGTCTCATGACATGGATAATGTCCTAGAATAAATTTATTTGACTTTAGTTCTCTTTTAAATAGTTACAAAGACTTTGAGGCCTCTGGTTGCACTGGTGTCCAATGATACGTCCTCGCATGCATTTATAGAGATGTGGAATATTGTTAATATGATTGGTGACCCTTCCCCCCATGGGTTTACTGTCAAGAAATCCAAATTACGCTAATGACGACACTAATAAGGGTTATTTTTACTCAATAACGGATTGTGAAACACATTGTAAGATTGATTGGATGCTCTTCAGCTCTTTGCACAAAGGGAGTCCACTAATTCACTAGATGCAGCCCCTTTCTCAATAAGCTTGTTTTAAAATGAGCTGATTGGCCAGAGACATGGTGCAGCACTGTGTTACATCACTTACTAATACCACTATTGATTGGTTACAGACCCATGACATCATACCATGAGTTATTACAACCTTTTTGTCATTATCAAATGCCCCGCACCAACAGGACCCTAAGATTTTATCATCATTGTCGTTTTGTGTTGTGTCATCCTTTGTTCTGTGTTCTTTCATGTCTTGACGTGTTTTGTACCAGTAACAGGGCAAGTCCTACAAGGCAACAGATACAAAACCCTACATGTGGCTTTTAACTATAAGCCATGCTTTTTGGCAATGGTCACATGTACAATAAGAGGAAGGAAAAGAGTTAAACTCTGGCCCTGGCACCCGTCTGTTTGCTGCCCACCCTTACCCAATAGTGTCAGGAGGAAGAGGAGTCCTGGGGAGGAACTGATCAGTAAACTCCCTTACCAGCCCTAATCCTAACAGTGTTTGGCAGCTGGTTCTCCTGTACGGGGGATGGGAAAGCAACAGATGGAGCTTTGCTAACTGGTAAATGACCGAGTCCCAGGCCTTGATACGTTCATATAGTGTAAACCCAACACTGCTAATCATAACTAGTGCGTTACTACTGCTGCAGATTATACAGAGAGTAATGTACCCACTGTAATATAGAAGGGTATTAGTATTACAAGTCACCAACACTGATTATAACTGATGACACAGCTAAACACTGATTATAACTGACGATATAGCTAAACACTGATTATATCTGATGACATAGCTAAACACTGATTATAACTGATGACACAGCTAAACACTGATTATAACTGATGACACAGCTAAACACTGATTATAACTGATAACATAGCTAAGCACTGATTATAACTGATGACATAGCTAAGCACTGATTATAACTGATGACATAGCCAAGCACTGATTATAACTGATGACATAGCTAAACACTGATTATAACTGATGACATAGCTAAACACTGATTATAACTGTGACATAGCTACACTGATTTAACTGTGAATAGATAAGCACTGATTATAACTGATGACAAAGCTAAACCATAAACACTGATTATAACTGATGACATAGCTAAGTACTGATTATAACTGAAACATAGCTAAACAATGATTATAACTGATGACAGATGTAAACACTGATTATAACTGATGCAATAGCTAAGTACTGATTATAACTGATAACTAAGCTAAACACTGATTAAAACTGATGACATAGCTAAACTGATTATTAACTAGGTGACATAGCTAAACACTGATTATAACTGATGACATAGCTAACACTGATTATAACTGGATGACATAGCTAAACACTGATTATAACTGATGACATAGCTAACACTGATTATAAATGAGATGACATAGCTAAACACTGATTATAACTGATGACATAGCTAAACACTGATTATAACTGATGACATAGCTAAACATAGACTATAACTGATGACAGAGCTTAACATAGATTATAACTGATGATGTTAAAATAATTTGAATTTAACTTTTAAAGTTGTTTGAGTGAGTATAGTGACCCTTTAATCTGCAGGCTTGTCTTTATGTAGGCGTAGGAGCTGCCATATTACTGTTAGTAATACAGTTTAGGGGCTGTTCACCGAGAGTTGCTATTGCTATCCAAGAAAACAGCTTCAGAGGAGGACTGGGCCAGTGCGCAATGGGGCAAATACCCCTCAGGCCACTCTTTGCTACACTAACTGGACCATTTCTGCTGGTGTGTTGTCACAAGGCCACACTGAGTTGCACTGGCCTGCTGATGGCCCCACCAAAGTCATAGCTTTCTGTCTGCTCATTTATTCCTAAAGGGCTGAAGTGAAACCGATTCAGCCTTCATTATGTTTTTAATACAAATACTGACCAGCTTATCAGCTTGCTTACTTAAAGGGCAAGTCCAGCCAAAAAATGATTTTGCTTTAAAATGTGTATTAGCCCCCCAAACCCTACTTTGGCAGAGTTGTTCCTGGTCGCAGCTGTCAGGCGATTGGGCATGATGTCACATCGCGCCCTAACTGACAGGCGCAACCAGGAAGTGGAGCAGAGGCGGCGAGGGACCAGGTCAGGTAAGCAAGCTCTGGGGCATCTTTGAAATGTCAGGTTTGGGGGGCCAATACACATTTTAAAGCATAGTAATTTTTGGGCTGGACATTCCCTTTAACATGTATAAGGAAGAGGTTTCAAATCCTACTGATCTGTGACTAATGGAGGTAGGTCTTTGTGGTGTTATATGATTGGCTGTCAGCTTTTAGGGTCAAGGCTGCAGCTTTCTGAGTGCACACTAAGCTGGGTGTCACCCAGCTAAGGTGGATTATGGGAGCTACTGGCTAAATTCATAAAGGTAAGACACAGTTTGTTGCATTTTTGTGAATGTGCTCTGTCTATTTGTACAGTGTTGGATGGAGGTTCCTTTAAATGTAAAATAACACAAAAGATTTTTTTTACAAGGGATCTAAGGGTCTTTCCAACCAGTCATAATTCTTGCAGCCAGATCTATATTTCCTGCAGCCAAGTCTGACACAATATAAATGTGAGCCAAAAAAAACGTTATAAAAAAGTCCCAGCTAATAGTCACCTGTTCAACCTCTAAGTGTTCCCATAGAGCAGGGATGTCAAACGACAATGTTGGGAGTTGTAGTTTTCCAAACATCTGGAGGGCCGTACGTTTCACATCCCCGCTATGAGCAAATCACTCAGGATTCTCCCCTGTGAAACATCTGGTTTCAAACAATAACACAACAATACAATGCGGAGGATTTTATAATCGCAAAACAAATAAGATGCAGAGTGTAGGAGTCAGAGAATTCCACCCTGAACTCGTACATTATTCTAATCAGCGCTGTTATAGGCTGGAGTAAAGTTTATTCATTTAAAGTTTATCTGAACTAATAAACTGACAAACCCTTAGGGCATGGCCCCACTACAACGCACTAAATTAGAACTGCGAATTCTTGTGCGTTTTTTGTTGGCGCGTGGGTTTTGCGCATGCGATTTTGCCGGTTTCCGTTATGGAAACGCATGCATTACCAAAACACAAACGGACACGCAATCCCACGCGCATAGGAAATCGCAGGGGTTTTCGCGTTCCCGCGATTTCCATTATAAACTAATCGCATGTGCAATCGTGAGCGCAAAACTCTGTGAGGGCCTAGCCCTATGGGTACACTGTGGGACCTATTTATAAACGATCGCTAACATCGGCATTCGCCACACATCGATGCAAAACGGACGTTATTTACGCTGGATCTCTAAAGCTGATCGTTTTCACGGCAAAATGTATTATCGTGGCAATAGTATTTTCTCTTTTTGCCTCGATACTGTACTGAATGCAGAAATGTCGCCGATGTTGAGTACAATATCGAGGCATAAAGAGAAAAATGTCCGCCAGCGAGAATGTGCATTGTGGGGTGAGAGGGGCTGCATGGGGGGGCATGGCGAGAGTGGGCTGTGCAGGGGTGGCGGACGTGAATGGCAAGGTGGGGTGCAAAGGGCTGCAGGGAGGGGGGAAACCTTGAAACTGGGACCCTCCACTTATAAGTGCCCTTTGGGGCTTAAGGGGTAACGAAGCTCCAAACCTGTACCCCCCCTATCACTTATAAGTGCCCGGTGGCTGCTTTGAGGGTAGACATGCCCTTTAAACCTAATTTATTTTAATTAAAATAAAATGGGTGGCAGGAAAATGTGCTCCTACATTCCATTCCATACAATTATAGATTCCATAGAATTATAAATGTGTTTTTAGTGTTAAGTGGTCCTTTAAGTACATGCTGGGTCATTAATTATTTCTGCTCCAACAAGTGACCCCAGTCAGTGGAATGACAGAATCCTTGTATGGAATGTTCAGCGTTATGACCCCAGTTCTAAGGTTTGATCACTTCAGACACTATCAGTGAGAGGTGTGAAAGTGTGAGAGCAGAACATTGTCCGCCAGCGAGGAGCATGGAAACTGCACGTGTCCATGTTTAGCACTGATAACAGGGAACATAGAGAGCTATGTACCGTGCAAATCTCCATCACTGGGTAGCAAGCCACTTTTAATTAACTGTCCGTGTTGTATGTTTGCTAATAACACTTCTTTAGGGCCACACTGCTGCGTTTTATTTTGCGTCCATATCATCGAAAACGCGACAACGCGACGAAAACGCACATTTTCGGGTACGTTGTGATTGCGATTTGCGTTCCGCTTTTTAAATCGCAATCGCATGCGTTTTTCAATAGTTAATGAAAAAGGCGCATGCGCAAACGCAACGAAATCGCATGCGATTCCGTGTGCGCTTGCGTTGCAGTGTGGCCGTGCCCTTATTGATTATTCTTTAAAACATGGTGAGCATGCACGATAAGATTGGAGTGAGCACACAGGTCTGACATGTTTCGGGACGCACCCTTAGGGCAGGGCCACACTGAGGCACTTTTAAGCGATCCGATTGCAATTTCAACCCGATCTCGCCTTTAAAAGCGCACACTTGTGTGGCCTAACTGATATGGTATATAATATAATAGTGTGCGGCAGCTCGCGATCTGTTAATCGGAGCGCTACTTGGAAAGTATTCCCGCGTACATGTAAGAGCGCACGTTAACGATGTGATTGCGCACTCTCCTGATGCGTTTGCGCAAAAAATGAGGATCGCAAGCGCCGATTAACAGATCGCGAGCTGCCGCACACTATTATATTATATACCATATCAGTTAGGCCACACAAGTGTGCGCTTTTAAAGAGCGAGATCGGATTGAAATGCAATCGCGGAGCGCTTAAAAGTGCCTCAGTGTGGCCCTGCCCTAAGGGTGCGTCCCGAAACATGTCAGACCTGTGTGCTCACTCAATCTTATCGTGCATGCTCACCATGTTTTAAAGAATAATCAATAAGGGCACGGCCAAATGCAACCAAGCGCACACGGAATCGCATGCGATCGTTGCGTTTGCGCATGCGCCTTTTTCATTAACTATTGAAAAACGCATGCGATTGCGATTTAAAAAGCGGAACGCAAATCCAATCACAACGTACCCAAAATGTGCGTTTTGTCGCGTTGTCGCGTTTTCGATGATATGGAAACGCAGACGCAAATAAAACGCAGCAGGGGGCCGCCCTAAAGAAGTGTTATTAGCAAACATACAACACGGACAGTTAATTAAAAGTGGCTTGCTACCCAGTGATGGGATTTGCACGGTACATAGCTCTCTATGTTCCGTTATCAGTGCTAAAGATGGACACGTGCAGTTTCCATGCTCCTCGCTGGCGGACAATGTTCTGCTCTCACACATTTCACACCTCTCACTGATAGGTGTTGAAGTGATCAATACTGAGGGTCATAACGCTGAACATTCCATACAAGGATTTGTCATTCCACTGACTGGGGTCACTTGTTGGAGCAGAAAAATTAATGACCAGCATGTACTTAAAGGACCACTTAACACTAAAAACACATTTATAATTCTATGGAATCTATAATTGTATGGAATGGAATGTAGGAGCACATTTTCCTGCCACCCATTTATTTAATTAAAATAAATTAGGTTTAAAGGGCATGTCTACCCTCAAAGCAGCCACGGGCACTATAAGTGATAGGGGGGGTACAGGTTTGGAGCTTCTTACCCCTTAAGCCCCAAAGGGCACTTATAAGTGGAGGGTCCCAGTTTCAAGGTTTCCCCCCTCCCTGCAGCTTTGCACCACCTTGCCATTCACGTCCGCCACCCCTGCACAGCCCACTCTCGCCATGCCCCCCATGCAGCCCCTCTCACCCACAATGCCCATTCTCGCTGGCGGACATTTTTCTCTTTATGCCTCGATATTGTACTCAAATCGGCGACATTTCTGCATTCAGTACAGTATCGAGGCAAAAAAGAGAAAATACTATTGCCACGATAATACATTTTGCCGTGAAAACGATCAGCTTTAGAGATCCAGCGTAAATAACGTCCGTTTTGCATCGATGTGTGCGAATGCCGATGTTAGCGATCGTTTATAAATAGGTCCCACAGTGTACCATAGGGCTAGGCCCTCACAGAGTTTTGCGCTACGATTGCACATGCGATTAGGTATAATGGAATCGCGGGAACGCGAAAACCCTGCGATTTCCTATGCGCGGTGGATTGGTTCCGTTTGTGTTTTGGTAATGACATGCGTTTCCATAACGGAAACCGGCAAAATGATGCGCAAAACCCGCGCCAACAAAAAACGCACAAGAATCGCAGTTCTAATTTAGTGCGTTGTAGTGGGGCCATGCCTAAGGGTTTGTCAGTTTATTAGTTCAGATAAACTTTAAATGAATAAACTTTACTCCAGCCTATAACAGCGCTGATTAGAATAATGTACGAGTTCAGGGTGGAATTCTCTGACTCTACACCTGCATCTTATTTGTTTTGCGATTATAAAATCCTCCGCATTGTATTGTTGTGTTATTGTTTGAAACCAGATGTTTCACAGGGGAGAATCTGAGTGATTTGCTCATGCGGGGATGTGAAACGTACGGCCCTCCAGAGTTTGGAAAACTACAACTCCCAACATTGTCGTTGACATCCTGCTCTATGGGAACACTTAGAGGTTGAACAGGTGACTATTAGCTGGGACTTTTTTATAACGTTTTTTTTGGCTCACATTTATATGTGTCAGACTTGGCTGCAGGAAATATAGATCTGGCTGCAAGAATTGACTGGTTGGAAAGACCCTAGATCCCTTGTAAAAAAATTTTTGTGTATTTTACATTTAAAGGAACCTCCATCCAACACTGTACAAATAGACAGAGCACATTCACAAAAATGCAACAACTGTGTCTTACTTTATGAATTTAACCAGTAGCTCCCATAATCCACCTTAGCTGGGGTGACACCCAGCTTAGTGTGCATCAGAAAGCTGCAGCCTTGACCCTAAAAGCTGACAGCCAATCATTAACACCACAAAGACCTACCTCCATTAGTCACAGATCAGTAGGATTTGAAACCTTCCTATACATGTTAAGGAATGTCCAGCCCAAAAATTAATATGCTTTAAAATGTGTATTGGCCCCCAAACCTGACATTTCAAAGATGCCCCAGAGCTTGCTTACCTGACCTGGTCCCTCGCCGCCTCTGCTCCACTTCTGGTTGCGCCTGTCGTTAGGGCGCGGTGTGACAATAGCCCAATCGCTGACAGCTGCGACAGGAACAACTCTGCCAAAGTAGGGTTTGGGGGCTAATACACATTTTAAAGCAAAATCATTTTTTGGCTGGACTTGCCCTTTAAGTAAGCAAGCTGATAAGCTGGTCAGTATTTGTATTAAAAACATAATGAAGGCTGAATCGGGTTCACTTCAGCCCTTTAGGAATAAATGAGCAGACAGAAAGCTATGACTTTGGTGGGGCCATCAGCAGGCCAGTGCAACTCAGTGTGGCTTGTGACAACAAACCAGCAGAAATGGTCCAGTTAGTGTAGCAAAGAGTGGCCTGAGGGGTATTTGCCCATTGCGCACTGGCCCAGTCCTCCTCTGAAGCTGTTTTTTTGGATAGCAATAGCAACTCTCGGTGAACAGCCCCTAAACTGTATTACTAACAGTAATATGGCAGCTCCTACGCCTACTAAAGACAAGCCTGCAGATTAAAGGGTCACTATACTCACTCAAACAACTTTAAAAGTAAATTAAAATATTTTAACATCATCAGTTATAACTATGAAGCTCTGTCATCAGTTATAGTCTATGTTTAGCTATGTCATCAGTTATAATCAGTGTTTAGCTATGTCATCAGTTATAATCAGGTTTAGTATGTCATCAGTATATCAGTGCTTAGCTATTCATCAGTTATAATCAGGTTAGCATGTTATCAGTTATAATCAGTGTTTAGCTATGTCATCAGTTATAATCAGTGTTTAGCTATGTCACCAGTTATAATCAGTGTTAGCTATGTCATCAGTATAATCAGTGTTTAGCTATGTATCAGTTATAATCAGTACTTAGCTATGATCAGTTATAATCAGTGTTTAGCTATGTCATCAGTTATAATCAGTGTTTAAGATGTTATCAGTTTATAATCAGTACTTAGCTATGTCATCAGTTATAATCAGTGTTTAGCTTGTCATCAGTTATAATCAGTGCTTAGCTATGTCATCAGTATAATCAGTGCTTAGCTATGTCATCAGTTTAATCAGTGTTTAGCTAAGTATCAGTTATAATCAGTGTTAGCTATGTCATCAGTTATAATCAGTGCTTGGCTATGTCATCCGTTATAATCAGTGCTTAGCTATGTCAGTCAGTTATAATCAGTGCTTAGATATGTTATCAGTTTATAATCAGTGTTTAGCTGTGTCATCAGTTATAATCAGTGTTTAGCTGTGTCATCAGTTATAATCAGTGTTTAGCTGTGTTCATCAGTTATAATCAGTGTTTAGCTTGTCATCAGATTAATCAGTGTTTAGCTAATCGTCAGTTAAATCAGTGTTTAGCGTGTCATCAGGTATAATCATGTGGTGACTTGTAATAATAAACCCTTCTATATACAGTGGGTACATTACTCCTGTATAATCTGCAGCAGTAGTAACGCACTAGTTATGTAGCAGTGTGGGTTTACACTATATGAACGTATCAAGGCCTTGACTCGGTCATTTACCAGTTAGCACAAGCTCCATCTGTTGCTTTCCATCCCCGTACAGGAGAACCAGCTGCCAAACACTGTTGGATTAGGGCTGGTAAGGGAGTTACATGATCATTCCTCCCCAGACTCTCTTCCTCCTGACACATTTGGGTAAGGGTGGGCAGCAAACAGACGGGTGCCAGGGCCAGAGTTTACTCTTTTCCTTCTCTATTGTACATGTGACCATTGCCAAAAAGCATGGCTTATAGAAAAGCCACATGTAGGGTTTTGTATCTGTTGCCTTGTAGACTTGCCCTGTTACTGGTACAAAACACCTCAAGACAATGAAAGAACACAGAACAAAGGATGACACAACACAAAACGACAATGATGATAAAATGATGATAATCTTAGGGTCCTGTTGGTGCGGGGCATTTGATAATGACAAAAAGGTTGTAATAACTCATGGTATGATGTCATGGGTCTGTAACCAATCAATAGTGGTATTAGTAAGTGAGTGTAACACAGTGCTGCACTGTCTCTGGCCAATCAGCTCATTTAAAACAAGCTTATTGAGAAAGGGGCTGCATCTAGTGAATTAGTGGACTCCCTTTGTGCAAAGAGCTGAAGGCATCCAATCAATCTACAATGTGTTTCACAATCCGTTATTGAGTAAAAATAACCCTTATTAGTGTCGTCATTAGCGTAATTTGGATTTCTTGACAGTAAACCCATGGGGGGAAGGGTCACCAATCATATTAACAATATTCCACATCTCTATAAAGCATGCGGGACGATCATTGGACACCCGTGCAACCAGAGGCCTCAAAGTCTTTGTAACTATTTAAAAGAGAACTAAAGTCAAATAAATTTATTCTAGGACATTATCCATGCATGGAGACCTTGAAATGAAAGATGCTATGAAATTGCAAATACCTATTGCCAGCTTCCCATAATCTTCACAGTTGGTGATACAGACCAAACTGCAAATGGTGTTACCACCTGAATCAATTGGGCCCTGTAGAGACGCTGTACCTGTGAAATGAAAAACGAAACATTGTATTGATCAAAATAGTTCTGGGCATCAGAAGATCCTGTATTGGATGGTTTTATACACTTAGGGATGGGGAGCGTTGCAGTTCATGTACAACGTGTGGTTATGTAGGTATTAATGTGCCCATTACAGTGGCCATATGCTGCTGTTATAACTTACAGTTTGCAGTGTATATCCATTTAAAGCCGGGGGGGTCTGTGCAATATCCTGGGGGGGGATTACATTAATTAGTTGAAAGGATTGACCCATTTCTCAGGATTTATTTTTGTAGGGATAGGGAATCAATTCATTCATTTCCCAGCTTCTTGGAAATATTGGGAGAGTTATCCACATGAGCCAATCAGAATTTGTCATTCACTAGAGTGACAGCAGCTGACTGATAATAGCTAAATGTCACTGTCTGGGTAATATTTACAAGTGTTCTGTCATTTCTGACCTTAGGCCGTGTATATGTGTTTACAGGTCTGATGTGTGGTACATTTGAACTACAGGCTCCAATCCAGGCCTGTTAAGCACCACATCTAAGCGCATGCGCAAACAGAATATTAGCAAAGTCGCAGTGCAAACACACAGTAATGCGCTGCATTGGGATTTGTGTTTTTACCATGCGTTCCTAGTGTGGCCCAGTCTTAATCTGCACGTGCCCACGATGGATGGTGGACCGCCGGTCAAACACATGACATCACTGCCCTGCAAGTAACAGTATCTTAAAATATTAATTTTGGGGAAGATTTGTGCAGCAATCCTGTGTGCTAATATGCAGAGGTTAAAGGGCACCTATAGTGAAAAAAAACATTGCCCCTTTGCAAAGTTAAATTCATGTACTCTGTGCTGCTTAATCCATTTTGTCAGTGACTCTGTTTAACCATGTGTTCAGATCTGTGTGCAGCACTCCCCCTTCCCCCTCCCCTCTGTTATCTCCTCCATGTCTCAACTCGGCTAACCGACAAGCTTTCATGTGCAGTAGGAGTTAAAAGTTCAACATCCTGAAAAACACACCCACGCACAGTGACCAATAGAAAGTAAGCTGTCTGGAGACACAGAAGAAGAAGGAGAACAGTACAGGTTTACGATCTCTCTCTTTGTGACACATCATCAATCATGAAGTCTATCAAGAAGGGGGGTCAAGTGCAGCCTTATATCTACCATGAAAGCTACCTCTCCCCCCTGCTAATGCTGTTATCTCTATATTATCACAGAGCAGGAGGGGAACAGTCACAGGGATTTGATTGACAGTCCAAGTAGGAGTAAGAGGAATGCAATCACGTATTCTTCTAACTGGTGTATCTCAGACAGAGAGGGAATCTGAAAAAAGTGAAGACACTCTGGGGGTTGTGGGGAATTATAGAACACATGGAAGAAAGAAAAAAAAAAGTTCATTTTCCCACTATAGATGCCCTTTAAAGTCTATACTGAAGAAATGTTATTTTAAATTGATCATTACTGGAAATTATAATAATTGTACCATTTTACTATTTGTTGATTTGAACCATCTAAATCATCTTACATTTCAGCTGTTAATCAAGTGTCTTATATGATAAACTCTCTGCTTGTGCAGCTTTTCTGGAGCTGGATTGGTGATAGAGTTTGACATTTGTTATGCTGTGTGCAGTTTTGACAGTTTGTATGTGGGAAATTCCCTTTGCCCGTTCTGCCTCTGCCTGATTACTGGCATGCTTGCCCTTATAAAAAAAAAAAGTCTGGTCAGATGAAAGGGGGAGTGGTTAAGAGGGGGAGGGGAATACCGAGGCTAAGCAAAAGAAATACTGGATTGAAGGCAACACATACACCCTAGAGTAAGTGCTACTAACACACATGTTAAGATAAGGAAAAGTAACCTTTTTCAGTATGTGTTCTTTAATATTATCTTAGTTCCCCTTTAAATAAACTAGCTTTAAAAATATTATCTAGATACAGCTGTAAACAAAGAAGAAAAGATCGCATGAAATTGATATTATTGACCATTATAAATGAAACGGGGTCCCAAAAACTGACTACAATGAATTTAGGCTAAATTATCATTTTACAACCTTGGGCTGTGGGGTAGACACCGGGATTTCAATAGCATGAATAGTAATATACACCCTGTATACGGAATAAACAAAGGTAGATCTGGGTTATGTAATCTCTTCTTGCAGCTGAGGCCCAATTACCTAAGTTATATGGATTTTACACAGAGATTAAACAAATGCAAAAAATGCAGCTCGGCACATGTATTTTGGGTCTGTGTTACAGGGGAGAGGAGTTTAGTGCATATTTCAACAGTGACCTTGACTTTGTAGGGGGGGTGAAGTGTAAATGTTTAAACTAGCTGAATCTAGCAGGTAGTCTAAAGAATGTTTAGCTTGAAACGCTCTCTCTGATGTTTGAAAAGGGAAACACACAGCAAAAGAAAGCCTGGCCCTGCTCAAGGATTATAATAATTTATGGCAGAAATTAAAGACAGTAGTTCATAGTATTCATTTTAGTGTACGATATTGTCTGGGGAAAGAGTGTGAGCTCTTTGGCTAGAATTCAGGATCCATTTGATTTATCAGTGGGGCGATGTATCGGTTAAAGTCATGGGTCTTTTTTTATTTTACTCAGTGTGTGAGTCATCGATATGATGTCACTATTGCATTTTAAGTAACACAGTACTGTTAGAAATGACCAGCTTTTCCCAGGTATTTAGAACCCAGTTGTAAAGAATAAATAGTACGTAGCAGCATAGTAGTGTAGGTTGAATTCATTGTGCGATACCATGGTGCCATGTTTCTAGTGTATCATTAAGATAAAGCACAGGGGGCTGATAGAGCTGCATTTACCAGTTGTACTATATGGACTGTGGGTGTATTTATCAGGTCCTGGAGCTTATTAAAAGTAGCTTGTGTAAGGCTGTGTAAACATTGTCAATATTTTGGCCTGATAAACGGTGAATGGAACCAAGGCATGCTGGGAATTAAGTTTCTAACATCTAGAGTGCCAAGGTTCAACCTCACTGGTCTATGTATGAACAAAATGTTTTGCACTGTAGCGCAAAGATTTGTACATTTGCTATACATTTCTAGCAACCAATCAGATGTTAGTTTTTTACTGGGTTGCAGCAGCTTATTAAAATTTGATTGGTGCTGCAGTTTAATTAATCTTGATTGGTCGCTGCACGCCATAATCTCTGCTCTTGTATTGCGTCAGTCCCTATATGTTTTTCTATGTGAATGTAAGTCCATAGGAAGTTATCACAAACGTACATCTGCCGTTTGGTGACAGATAACTGTAAGCATTGACAATGTTGAAGTGACCCGGATCTTAAAGGGAGTGACCTTTAGTATTTGTTGGTGTGGAGACAAGTCTGCAAGGGATGTTTGGTTTTATCTGAATGTGTCTGTTGTGCCCACTTAGTTCAAATCTGTTCTTACCCATCAATATCTCCTCTTCCTTTAATCAGCAATTTTGTGAATCAGTGTTGCATCATTTGGCAGAGTCATAGTCTGTCCCTTTAAATGAGGGGAAACCAGGCGATTGGGATAGGAAAAAAAGGAAGATAGTTTTTCTTCCTCTTTAGGGAGTTTCATTTGGAAGTTTGCAATAGTCCATTTTACTGGAATAAAAGTGAAATGGCTGAATGACAAAACACAGGCATGGCATTGATTTACAGTATTTAATTTATTCTGGTGCCATAAGGTGCAAACGCTACCTGGGCTATTAATCTGCACCAGCCAATCAGATGTTTATGACAGTAACCCTGTAAAAAGCTCAAATTGATTGGTTGCTGCTCATTAATATCGTGGCAAACTTTTGCCGAATCATGCCATTTTAATTATAATGAGGCCTTGCCCTTTGGGACATTGTTATCAATGTGTGTTCAGATGTGTTAGTATATGAGCATTTATATAGTGTTTTGGTGTTTTGTAACCGTTCAGTAGTGTTCTGCAAATATATGGGTGTGTCCTCTGCTATGACATCACTTCTTATATTAGTTATTCTGTTATGTCACTGTGACACCTTTTATAGAAGAGTGATAAATATAAAGTAATGTACCTGTACTGTAAAATGTACCATAATGACAAAGTAACAGGAGATGCAATGATGATAATTGTGTTATTTTATATTACAGCTGAGCAGAATGTTCGATCCTGTATTGAAATGTAAATTATTATTATTGAAACCCTGTGCTGAAATCTCCTGATAGAACCCAGTGCCATTACCTGAATAAGCAACGTTAATACTCAGGCTGTTGAACTCTGGCCCTCTGGATGTTTGAAATTACAACTCCTACTATTCCTTGCTGGCAGTATGTTAATTTCATTGGTTGTCAGTGAAAACTAGTTTCGATCTATGTGATTAGTTGACTAATAAAAAGCAGAGATGCTAATGGATAGATCAAGGTCAGGTCAAGGGCGTAACTACTAAAAGTGATCCTCCACTTCATCATTGGACCATTGGGTAGTTTGCCCCTGCGGTACTGACTGCACAGGTGCTAATTAATGTTTTATATTGTATTGTTTAAACATTCAATTAGAGGTGCTAAAGGGTAAAAAGGCCCCATTGGATTGAACTGGAAATTGCTGATTACAATGAGATATCATTTGTCTTCCATGTTTTCTAGGCAAACAAATACCTTTTTAAATCAGTAAAACCATTTAGTACAAAAAGCCCTCTCTTGACTTAACCTTCATTAGAGCTGATTGGGAATTCCCCTCTACTTCCAGACTGAGCATGTGTGAGATCACTGAGTTGGGGAGGGGGCAGGAACTGCAGGGATTTCTGTACTGAGTACTTTATCTTTAAATAGGGATTACATTAAAATACATATACAAGGCTTGTGTCTTTTTCTTATAAAATGGATGTACAAGTGTTCTGGCAGTCAGACATTTTTAGCCCCTCTTATTCCTACAATACCTCCCACTTCCTACTTGTTTCTTTTACTGTAATGTAACAAAGAACGGCTGGTCCTACCTTTCCCTGCCCCAATGACAGATGGTCCCATGCTCTGTGCAAACTGCAGTATTTCATGCAAAGTTCATCTGAGGGATGTATAAAATGCAGTTTACCTTATTGAGTAGAAAGAAAAAAGCTCAGAGGAATGTAAAGTCATAAATCTCCCAAGAGCTTCTGGTATTAAAGCAGTCTCCAGGTCAAGGCGCTCAGAAGAAGCTTGTTAACTGTGTGATAACTTGTTGTCTCCGAAGGGTCGTTCCTTGAAGGACAATAATACTTACCTCTCGTTACCCTCCACTTTTGTTGATAAAACACCCAGGGTAAGGATCTAAACCATAAGTCTCGACCCCAGGTTCAGTCCTTATCTCACTTGCCAATCCGGTCTACTTCCAAATCTCACAGCTGTCGGCATCTTGCAGAGTGCGTTCTCCTGTTGGACTTGACACTGACGACGTTATACCGGAGTGGCAAGGAAACGTATAGTCAAGTATATTGTAGAGACTGTTCCCAGGGAGGAAGACTTAGCAGTCAGGTCCTTGCGCCTGGCAAGGTAAAAAGCGGTGATTTAAAGACTATAATGTCCTTGGCTGGTACAATTTTATATATTTATATTCTTTCTTGTTTTCTAAAAGATAAATATTGCCAACAGATTCTTGTACAAGTCATTCTGAATTGAGAGATCCAGTCGGATTGACTAGCGAAACGTCTTCAAGAACTAAAACTAACTAAAGTCCATGCTCTAACAAAATCCCCACGATATGTCAGTGACCAGAATGCCTCAGTGGACATTTACCAAGAAGAACTTGTCCAGAACCACCCCTGTAATCTTGCGCCCCTATGATCTTGAGCGCTTTACATTTCAAGGGCATGGCCACCCCCAAACTAAAATTTAACCCCACTACTCCTCCCATCACCATCCTAACCATTCTTATAGCTGTTGCACCTAGCGTGAAATAGTTTTGCCATATGATAGATGCCCTGCCACCCCTAACCACCAAGTTATTTTTTTAAAAATCAGAACGCTACTTACAGACCTTCATTCCAGCGGCATCTCCATTTACAGCAGCCGTGTCTGTGATTGGCTGACTTTCAAATTAAAGAGTATTTAAATTGGAAATATTTTTTATAATTGTCCATTACAGCGAAACTATGGTATTAATTTCTGATAACTATTAATGCACCATTTTTTACTATTCCTTAGATATCTTATCCGAAACCACTTCCATTTAGCTGTCAATCAAGTGCCTATTATCATAAACTAGTTAGGGTGTATAGTTTGTATGTGGACTGCATGGTGGAAAATTCCTCTTCCAATGCTAGCTCGTAGTGATTACTGAGCATGCTTGCCCTCACACATAGTCAGACAGCCAGGGATGGGGGATACTGATCCTAAACAAAGCAAGTCCTGGATTAACACATACAGCAACACACAAAAGACGGTATTTTCAGGTAACATAACCTTCAAAATCATTTCATTGATTTTTCAGATGTAGGTGCATTCATGTTATCTTTTTTATATCTTGATGGTTGTTTATCATAAAAAAAATTGCCAAGTTTTCAAAAATAAAGTAAATGGCAGCTTCCGCAGACAAAGCAGAACAAAGCAAAGTTTAACCCCAAATGTTTTTTTAAATTATCAATGTAAAAAGAATGAGAATGTGGGACCATTAAATAATGGGGCTGAGATGGTTTAAAGAGGATGACGAAAAGGCTAATGTGCTAAACCATTTTTTCCTCTGTATTCACTATAGAGAATCCTAATCCTTATAGGAGGGGACTGTAATAATATGATGGGTATAAATGAGGAATATCACTCTGTATTCACTATAGAGAATCCTAGTCCTTATAGCAGGGACTGTAATAATATGAAGGGTTAAATAGTATAGTATGGTATTTGAGGTTGAATAAAGGCATACGTCCATCCAGTTCAACCCACTAGCAATATCCTCATTTCCTGCCTAACTGTTGATCCAGAGGAAGGAAAAAAAACCACATTTGAAGAGGTGAAAGAATTTTTGTAATGTGATAAATGAATTTTGTTAGTACGTCTTTATTGTATTTTTGTTTTTTTGTATTTTGTTGTAAAAAAGTTTTTAGTTTGAGTGTTAGAGTGGAATTGTTGTTTTTCTCTTTAAAAAATCCTTCCTGAACTTCCAAGCAGCAATAAGGAATTTCCATGGATCAACTCTAATTTATGTATCAATTACCAGTAACTTGCAATTCCTTGTTGCAGAAACTATCAGCTTTTTTTAACGACCAATGAACTGCCAAACAATCGTCCCGGTAAGACAGTTACATACTTTAACGTTCTCACAGTGAAAAACCCTTTCCGAGCTTAAGCCAAACATCTTCAAGCTTAAGATGTCATTGCTTGAATGTCTATGGTGAACAATGCCCCATATAGTGATTGGATGCCCTCAGTATTATACACTAGAATGTATCCCCTACGCAAGCCCTTTTCTCCAGCTCCATAATTGTAACTTTCCGTCTCTCTTGTTCAAGCTCCCCTGAATCCCCTTATTATTAGTGCCCTTCTTGAACCCTTTCCATTCAAAGATGGCCTTTTTGTACCCGGATTCCAAAATGCACTGCATATTCAAATGATGCTTAACAATGCTTTGTAAAGAGGGAGAATTACATTTCCTCCTTGAATCCATACCTCTCTTTATACAAGACAATACCATGCTGGCTTGGCTGTTGCCGCCTGGCACTGCTTGCTACCTTTAAGTTTGTTACCACCAAAACCCAAGATCCCTTTCCAACAGGGATTCACTTTAACACAGAGCCTTTATAGTATAAGTAGCACAAGGATTTTTAAGTCAAATGCATCACCTTACATTTATCAAAATTGAATTTTATCTGCACTAGCAGCCCAATGTGATAATCTATCTAGACCTTGCAACAATTGCACATCCTCTGAAGTTTTTAATGGTCGACAAGTTTTGTGTTCGTCCGCAAACACAGAAACCTTGCTGACATACCACTTCAAATCATTATAAATAGATTAAATAGAAGCGCCCAAAAACAGAACCCTGTGGCACCCCACTTAGCACTTTAGTCCATAATGAAGCCCCATTAACAACTATTCTCGCATCTATTCATAACCAATTAAATATCCATGTACAAAGTGACTCCCCAGACCAAAGACTTAGCTATCATAGTCGCCTATGGGGACTGTACAAAAGCCTTGCAAAATCCAGTAGTAAACTACATCTAATGCTATGCCGTGTCTACATTTCTACTTACTTCCTACATAAAGGCCAAGGCAAAATAGTTGACAAGATATTCCTCCTTAATCCATGCTGGGTTACTACTTATATATGTCAGTCCTTGAAACATACTCCTTATTATTCCCGTATTAAACTTTCCAGTATCTTCCCCACCAATGAAGTTAAACTTACAGGCCGGTAATACTGGCTGTGAACGACGAGGGTATAAATGAGGAATATTCATCTGTATACACTATAGAGAATCCTAGTCCTTATAGCAGGGACTTAATAATATGAAGGTGGTATAAATGAGGAATATTACTCTGTATACACTATAGAGAATCCTAGTCCTTAAAGCAGGGACTGTAATAATGAAGGGTATAATGAGGGATATTCACTCTTTATTCACTATAGAGAATCCTAGTCCTTATAGCAGGGACTGTATAATTGAAGGGTATAATGAGGGAATATTCACTCTGTATACACTATAGAAGAATTCAGTCCTTATAGCGGGGGCTGTAATAATATGAAGGGTATAAATGAGGATAATTCACTCTGTATTCACTATAGAGAATCCTAGTCCTTATAGCAGGGACTGTAATAATATGAAGGGTATAAATGAGGATATTACTCTGTAACACTATAGAGAATCCTAGTCCTTATAGCAGGGACTGTAATAAATGAAGGGTATAATGAGGAATATTCACATCTGTATTCACTATAGAGAACTAGTCCTTATAGCAGGACTGTAATAATATGAAGGGTATAAATGAGGATATTCACTCGTATTCACTATAGAGAATCCTAGTCCTTATAGCAGGGACTGTAATAAATGAAGGGTATAATGAGGAATATTCACTCGTATTCACTATAGAGAATCCTAGTCCTTATAGCAGGGACTGTAATAAATTGAAGGGTATAAATGAGGGTATTCACTCTGTATTCACTATAGGAATCCTAGTCCTTAGCAGGGACTGTAATAATATGAAGGGTATAAAGGAGGGATATTCACTCTGTATTCACTATAGAGAATCCTAGTCCTTATAGCAGGGACTGTAATAATATGAAGGGTATAAATGAGGAATATTCACTCTTGATACACTATAGAGAATCCTGTCTATAGCAGGGACTGTATAATAGAGGGTATAAATGAGGAATATTCACTCGTATTCACATAGAAATCCTAGTCCTTATAGCAGGGACTGTAATAATATGAAGGGTATAAAGAGAATATTCACTCTGTATTCACTATAGAGAATCCTAGTCCTTATAGCAGGGACTGTAATAATATGAAGGGTATAAATGAGGAATATTCACTCTTACACTATAGAGAATCCTAGTCTTTTAGCAGGGAATGTAATATATGAAGGGTATAAATGAGAATATCACTTGTATTCACTATAGAGAATCCAGTACCTTATAGCAAGGACGTAATAATATGAAGGGTATAAATGAGGAATATTCACTCTGTATTCACTATTAGAGAATCCTAGGTCTTATAGCAGGGACTGTGATTATGAAGGGTATAAATGGGATATTCACTCTGTATTCACTATAGGAATCCTAGTCCTTATAGCGGGACTGTAATAATATGAAGGGTATAAATGAGGGAAATTCACTCTGTATTCACTATAGAGAAATCCTAGTCCTTATAGCAGGACTGTAATAATATGAAGGGTATAAATGAGGAATATCACTCGTATTCACTATAGAGAATCCTAGTCCTTATAGCAGGGACTGTAATAATATGAAGGGTATAAATGAGGGATATTCACTCTGTATTCACTATAGAGAATCCTAGTCCCTATAGCAGGGACTGTAATAATATGAAGGGTATAAATGAGGAATATTCTATTGTATTCACTATAGAGAATCTAGTCCTTATAGCAGGACGTAATATATGAAGGGTATAAATGAGGAATATTCACTCTGTATTCACTATAGAGAATCCTAGTCCTTTATAGCAGGGACTGTATAATATGAGGGTATAATGGGATATTATCATCGATACTATAGAAATCCTAGTCCTTATAGCAGGGATGTATAATATGAAGGGTATAAATGAGGAATATTCACTCGTATACACTATAGAGAATCCTAGGCCTTATAGCAGGGGACTGTAATATATGAAGGGTATAAATGAGGATATTCACTCTGTATCACTATAGAGAATCCTAGTCCTTATAGCAGGGACTGTAATAATATGAAGGGTATAATATGAGGAATATTCACTCTGTATTCACTATAGAGAATCCTAGTCCTTATAGCAGGGACTGTAATAATATGCAGGGTATAATGAGGGATATTCACTCTGTATACACTATAGATAATCCTAGTCCTTATAGCAGGGACTGTAATAAATGAAGGGTTATATAGAATGAGGGATATTCACTCTGTACACTATAGAAATCCAGTCCTTATAGCAGGGACTGTAATAATATTGAAGGGTATAAATGAGGATATTGACGTTATTGACACCTTCCTGTAGCATCTAGTAGAGGGGAGATCCTAGTCCTGTTATTAGCAGGGACGTGAATATATATGAAGGGAGTATAAATGAGGAGTATTCAATCGTGTATACACTATAGATAATCCTAGTCCTTATAGCAGGGACTGTAAAATATGAAGGGTATAAATGAGGAATTTCACTCTGTATACACTATAGAGAATCCTAGTCCTATAGCAGGGCTGTAATAATAAGAAGGGTATAAATGAGGAATATCACTTATTACACTATAGAGAATCCTAGTCCTTTAGCAGGGACTGTAATATATTGAAGGGTATAAATGAGGAATATTCACTCTGTATACATATGAGATCCTAGTCCTTATAGCAGGGACGTGAATAATATGAAGGGTATAAATGAGGAATAATCACTCTGTATTCACTATAGAGAATTCTAGTCCTTATAGCAGGGACTGAATAATATGAAGGGTTATAATGATGGAATATTCACTCTGTATTCACTATAGAACCTAGTCCTCATAGAGCAGGGACGTAATAATATGAGAAGGTATAAATGAGGGAAATTCACTCTGTTACACTATAGAAATCCTAGTCCTTTAGCAGGGAATGTTAATATATGAGCGTGTGTAAAATGGGGATATGTCACCTGTATACACTATAGATATATCCTAGTCCTTTAGCAGGGACTGTAATAATATGAAGGGTATAAATGAGGAATATTCACTTGTATACACTATAGAGAATCCTAGTCCTTATAGCAGGGACTGTAATAATATGAAGGGTATAAATGAGGAATATTTATCTGTATACACTATAGAGAATCCTAGTCCTTATAGCAGGGACTGTAATAATATGAAGGGTATAAATGAGGATATTACTCTGTTACACTATAGAAATCCTAGTCCTTATAGCAGGGACTGTAATAATATGAAGGGTATAAATGAGGAATATTCACTCTGTATACACATAGAGAATCCTAGTCTATAGCAGGGGCTGTAATAATATAAGAGGGTATAAATGGGAATATTCACTCTATACACTATAGAGAATCCTAGTCTTATAGCAGGGACTGTAATAATATGAAGGGTATAAATGAGGAATATCACTCTGTATTCACTAAGAGAATCATAGTCCTTTATAGCAGGGACCGTAATAATATGAAGGGTATAAATGAGGATATTCACTCTGTATACACTATAGAGAATCCTAGTCCTATAGCAGGGCCTGTATAATATAAGAAGGGTATAAATGAGGAATATTCACTCTATACACTATAGAGAATCCTAGTCCTTGTAGCAGGGACTGTAATAATATGAAGGGATATAAATGAGGAATCACTCTGTATTCACAGAGAATCCTAGTCCTTATAGCAGGGACCGTTAATAATATGAGGTATTAAATGAGGAATATTCACTCTGTATTCACTATAGAGAATCCGTCCTTATAGCAGGGACTGTAATAATATGAAGGGTATAAATGAGGAATATCCACTCTGTTTCACTCTATAGAGAATCCTAGTCCTTATAGCGGGGACTGGATAATAGAAGGTATAAATGAGGAATATTCACTGTATACACTATAGAGAATCCTAGTCCTTATAGCAGGGGACTGTAATAATATGAAGGGTATAAATGAGGGAATATTCACTCTGTATCACTATAGAGAATCCTTAATCATCTATAGCAGGACTGTAATAATATGAAGGGTTATAAATGAGAATATTCACTCTGTATCACTATAGAGGATCCCTAGTCCTTATAGCAGGGACTGTAATAATGAAGGGGTATAAATGAGGGACATATTCTCTGTATCACCTATAGAGAACCTAGTCCTTATAGCAGGGGCTGTAAATATGAGGGTATTAAATGAGGTATTCACTCTGTATACACTATAGATGAATCCTAGTCTTATAGCGGGACCTGTAAATATGAAGGGTATAAATGAGGAATATTCACTCTGTATACACTATAGAGAATCCTAGTCTATTATGCAGGGGACTGTAAACTATGAGGATAAATGAGGAATGTATGCCCTGGCGGGTGTGATTCACATACAGAATCCTAGTCCTTAACAGGGGCTGTAATACATGAAGGGTAAATGAGGAATATTCACTCTGTATACACTATAGATATCCCTAGTCATTATAGCAGGACAGTTAATAATATGAAGGTATAATGAGGAAATTCATCTGTAGACACTATAGAGAATCCAGTCCTTCTAGCGGGGGACTGTAATAATGGATGGATAAATGAGGAATATCACTCTGTATACACTATAGAGAAATCCTAGTCTTATAGCAGGGACTGTAATAATATGAAGGGTATAAATGAGGGTATTCGCCTCTGTAGCACCAACTTATAGATGGGCATGTAGTCTCTTCTTCGGGACTAATTAATAGGAAGGGTATGTATCATGAGGAATATTCACTTGTGATACACTATAGATAATCCTAGTCATATATACGGGGTACGTGTCAATAATTGAGGGTATAAATGAGGAACTATTCACTCGTATTCACTATAGAGAAATCAGAACTAGTCCTTTATAGCAGGACTGTAATAATATGAAGGGTTTGTAAATGAGGCCTATTACTCTGTATACACTACAGAATCCTACGTCCTTTATAGCAGGGACTGTAAACTATGAAGGGGATAAATAGGAATATTCACTCTGATATACACCTATAGATAATCGAGTCCTTATAGGGGACTTAATATATGAGGGGTATACATGAGGAACTATTCACTCTGATCAACTATAGAGAATCCTTAGTCCTGTATTAGAGGGACTGAATAATATAACGGGGGATAAATGAGGAATATTCACTTGTATTCACGTTAGAGGAATCCTAGTCCTTTAGGTAGCAGGGACTGTAAGATATGAAGGGGGGAAAGTGTAATGAGGATATGCACTCTGTTAGTACTACAGTAGTGAATCTCAGTCTTATAGCAGGACTGTAATAATATGAAGGGTAAAATAGATATTCACTGCGTTATACACTATGAGAGAATCCGTAGTCCGTTATTGGCGGGGAAAGTAAATAATATAAGGGATATAAATGAGGGAATATTCAGCTCTGTTACACTATAGAGAATCCTGATTGGGGCAATTTAGTAAAGGAGACATGTTGTTAGCAAAAAAATACGGCCGCAATCGCTGGCCGGGGTTAGAGTAATAGGATCGCTATAGCACTGTATGGTTATTATAGCGGGGAGCGCTATCGCGTACCTATTAGCTATATGTGCCGCGATGTTGTTATGTCTGGGGTTAATATTTATAGAGTCCCTTATCGCGGCTGGATACGTATTATTTAGTAACGCCGCGAAGGGTATTGGTTTACTTGTAGGAATTTCGCTTATGACGACCTGAGTCCTTAAGGGGGAGGGGGACATCGCCCCACCGCCCGAGCTACCCTCCGCGGTTGGCTTGGTTTAGCGGCTGACCACCGCCGCGACCGACACTTCCTGCAGTGCCCCTTCCATACGCCGTTCCCGTTCTGTTTTTTGGCAATCTCGGAACGGTTGAGGCTAGTTTTTATGAGGGGCATTGCGGGAGACGGGCCGCAGTGAAGGTGGTCGCGACCACCCCGCCGCGCACCCCCCTCCCGAACCCCTACCAAGCCCCCCGCCACGGACCCCCCGCTCCCGGGGGAGGGGACGGGAGGGAGCCGCTGGGGGGGTGAGGCTCCCTCCAGAGGGGGCCTTGAGTAAGGGCCTTTTGGGGTAGGGTGGTCCCGCAGCCGAACGGACCCCCTCCCGGCCCTACAGGGCCCTTGCGGCAATGACAAGTGCCTGGCGGGGGTCCCGAGATGAACGGGACCCCAGTGCGGCTCTTAAAAGAGCTGGGCGACGTTCTTTCTTCACAGTCCCGGCGAACCAGCTCGGAGGCCGGCGCCCCCGAGAGGTACCACTGCGGCGCCAGGGGTACCCCCGGCTGCCGGCGACCTCAACGAGAGGCCGCATGGGATGACGGCGTCTGATCCGAGCGCGTTCGGGCTGGGACCACCACCATCATGGTGCCGATGACAGGCAGGACTCACTGCGGACGCCAGTGAGCCCGCTGCACGCGCCGGCCTCAGCGGAGCACAGACGATGTGCCAGCGCTTCTTTATCTTCTTCTTCAGCATCTACTGCGATGGCATCTGAGTTCACGCGGTCGGAAGCTCCTCTTATATAGGTTTGCAGAAATCCATAATCCGTTTCTGATTGGTCAATTTTTAATACTTGCTTTACATTAACCAATCAGATTCTGGAAAGTTCCAGAAATGATTGGTTAATGTAAAGCAAGATGTAATAAATTGACAATCAGAAACGTGATTATGGACTCTTGCAAGACCTATATAAAGAGGGGAGGAGCTTTTCCGCCCGGAATCAGGAGAGAAGAAAAATATGTCCCTCTTGTTACAAGGCCTGGTAAGGTTCATAGGGAAAAATATTATTCTCCCTCTTACAAGGCACTGGTAAGGCCTCCATTTGGAAATGCGGTGCCAGTTGGAATCCTATATACATCTTGGAAAGCGAAGCAGTTCAGAGAAGGACAATAAATTAATAAGGGAATGGAGGGGCCTAACTAGCAGGCAGATTAGATTAGTTAGGGCTATTTACATTGGAGAAGCAACGTTTGCGTGGGGATATGATAACCTTATGCAAATATAATTAATGGGCCATACAATGAACTCTCTGGGGCATTGTTCACTAATAGGTCATATCAGAGGCACCATGGACATCCTTAAGGTGGAAGAAAAGAAGTTCATCTTAAGGTTAGGAAAGGTTTCTTTACCGGAGAACGGTGAGAAACTGTGGAACTGTCTTCCAGCAGATGTGGTTATGGCAAGTTCATTGAATAGCTTTAAAAGTGGCCTGGATAAGTTTCTAAAACTAAAGTTTTTTATTGAGGTTGAAAAAGACATCGTCATCCAGTCCAACCCATCTAGCAATATCCTCATTTCCTGCCTAACTGTTGATCCAGAGGAAGGCAAAATAAAACCCACCAAATTTAAGAAAGGGGGAAAAATTCCTTCCTGACTCCAAGTGGCAATCGGAAATTTCCCTGGGATCAACTTACTTTATGTATCAATACCAGTTACTTGTAACATTCCTTGTTTGCAGAAACTCATCCAGCTTTTTTAAACTGACCATGAACCTGCCATAACAACAGTCCACTGGAAGACAGTTCTATAGCTTTACCGTTCTGTAGTGAAAAACCCTTTCCGAAGCTTGAAGCCTAAACTTTTTGTCTTCAAGTTTTAAGGGATGTCCTCGTGTCGCTCTGGACGTGGTTCTATTGGTGAACAATTGCGCCCAAGATAGTTTATTGTATGGCCGTTAATGTATTTTACACAGTAATCATATCACCCACGCAAGCGCCTTTTCTCCAGCATACATAATTGTAACTTTTCCAGGCTCTCTTCATATTCAAGCTCCCCAATACCCTTATTAATTTAGTTGCCCTTCTCATGAACCCTTTCCATTCTAAAGTCCTTTTGTTACACAGGATTCCAAAATTGCACTGCATATTCCAAATGAGGCTTACCAATGCTTTGTAAAGAGGGAGAATTAATTTTCCTCCCTTGAATCCATACCTCTCTTTATACAAGACAATACCATGCTGGCTCTGGCTGTTGCTGCCTGGCACTGCTTGCTACTTTAAGTTTTTATCCACCAAAACTCCAGATCCCTTTCCAACAGGGATTCACTTAACACAGAGCCATTTATAGTATAAGTAGCACAAGGATTTTAAGTCAAAATGCATCACCTTAATTTTACATCATTGAATCTCATCTGCCACTTAGCAGCCCCAATGTGACAATCTATTAGATCCCCCTGCAATGATTGACACATCCTTTTGAAAGTTTTGTGTTGTCAGCAAACAACAGAAACCTTGCTGACAATACCCACTTCCAAATCATAATAAATAGATAAATAGAAGCGGGCCCCCAAACAGAACACTGCGTTAAAAATGGTGTAATTTTGCCCCAACCGCAATCAGATGTTATTTAACATTTGAAAGCTAATATCTGATTGTTGGGGCAAAATTAGCACCATTGTAACGATAAGAACCTTTGGAATAACCCTGGGTAATGTAGTTCTGGTTGATCCAGGGATACTTTCCGATTGCCATGTGGAGTATAATTATTATATTTGCCATCGAAATTTCGGATGGAATTTCAGATCCGCAAAAATTAGAAACTGGGACTCATCACTATAGTTAAGCTCATTTGAAAATAAAGATGTTTTAATATTAGTGCCCTTTACGAATATTTCACAGGAACTCTCACAACCAATGGTTAGTTAAGTCATTAATTCATTCTTTATGAATATGACTAAAAGATATAAAACAACAGGGCCGTGTGGTGGATATAACAGTTCATAGTAACATAGTATTGGAGGTTGTATAAAGACATACGACGTCATCTAGTCCCACCTTTATACCTACCCGTAATGTTGTATAACAGGTATAGTAATATAGTATGAGGTTGCATAAAGACAACGTCCATCTAGTCCAAATTATACCCTAACCATAATTCGGTATGAACAGTTACATAGTAACATAGTATTGGAGGGTTAAAGACATACGTCCATCTACCAACCTTTATACCTACCCGTAATGTCTGTATAACAGTTACATAGTAGTAATATAGTATGGGAGGTTGTATAAAGACATAGTCCATATCTAGTCCAACCTTTATACCCTACCCGTAATGTCTGTATAACAGTTACATAGTAATATAGTTTGGAGGGTGTATAAAGACATATGTCCATCTAGTCCCAACCTTTATACCCTACCCGTAAGTCTGTATAAACAGTTACATTAGTAATATGTATTAGAGGTTGTATAAAGACATACGTCCATCTAGTCCAACCTTTATACCCTACCCGATAATGTCTGTATAACAGTTACATAGAACATAGTATTGGAGGTTTTATAAAGGACATATGTCCATCTAGTCAACATTTATACCTACCCATAATGTCTGTATAACAGTTAATAGTAAACATAGTTGGAGGTTATATAAAGACATACATCCATCTAGTCCATCCTTTATACCCTACCCATAATGTCTTGTATAAAAAGTTATATAGTAACATAGTATTGGAGGTTTTATAAAGACATTACGCCATCTAGTCCAACCTTTTACCCTACCCATAATGTCTGTATAACAGTTACATAGTAACATAGTATGGAGGTTGTTATAAAGGACATAGTCCATCTGAGTCCAACCTTATACCCTACCATAATGTCTGTCTAACAGTTACATTAGTAACATAGTATTGGAGGTTGTATAAAGACATATGTCCATCTAGTACAACCTTTATACCCTACCATAATGTCTGTATAACAGTTAATAGTAACATAGTATTGGAGGTTGTATAAAGACATACGTCCATCTAGTCCAACCTTTATACCCTACCCATATGTCTGTATAACAGTTACATATTAACATTTAATAATTGGGGAGATATGACAGGGAGATTCCTCTATGTGGTTATAGGATTGGAATTTGAGTTTCAAGTCTGGCAGTAAATTGAAGTTAGAACAGAAATCACGAGAGTTAGAACGTATGGTAATCATTGTTATGTTAGAAAGAATATTTTGAGGTTTTTTTCCCCTTTTTACCTTGGGAGATAATTGTAGTTGTGAGATATTTTATTTGTTCGAAGGAGGTGACTGTGTAATAGAAATGTTACAGAGAGGGAGCAGCCAGATTAGTTGATGTGTAATGTGTGTGAGTTATAGGTGGCAATGGGCCAAGAGGAGGTGTAAATAGCTCTGAGATTTCAAAATTTTTAAAGCAACTTTCCAAGGACTTTAAAACTGCATAGGGAGGGTAGGGTTCCATTATGAACCAAACCTGTGTCTTTTTGATGAAAGGGGAAGCTATAGTCTTTTCTATATTAAAGGAACAGTACATTTTATTTTATTTTTTAATATAATGAAAAATAATTCTCTAAGCGATAACAGTATTCCTACACCTATTCATCCACTAACCAAAGAAACATCATAAAATCTTCAGTACACAACAAATCTTTGCAGTTACTATCCCTTCCCTGCTCAGTGAGCCAGACATGCTCAGTGCATTTTAACCCTGGAAGAGAGAGTGTAATCCTCCAATTAGCTACTCTGTATCTCTCAGTAACTTGAGGGAGGGGGAAGTATAACTAAATGTATCTTTTTTGTGTGAATCATTTAATTGGTTTTAAACACGTGTATCTTTGGGTTGGAGTTGTCTAGGAACAAAGCAATACACAGTTTTAATTGTCAATGTCTAGTTTCTGGGAGTAGGAGCAATTGCATTTGTCGAAACTACCTTATGAGTGCTGCACTGCCTCTCTTCTCCTGGACTATGGTAAAACATAGGTGCAGCGACACACTTTGGGCTGTACTGGAGCGTTGGCTGGAGGTGATTGATTACCAGTCTTAATTCTAGGTAGCAAGTATGGCAGCCTCCACTTATAAAATAGCGAAAGGGTATGGCTGCAAAACTAGTATAATAAATTTACTTTAGTAAAGGATTATATCCACATTATGCTCTGTCCCTAACAGTATTTTTCTAGTTATTATATTAAGTATACTAATAATTCAGCAGAACTGTAATTACCGTATATGTGTCTGGCGGAGATTTGGAACGTTGCCAAGCACTAGAGTTATGGGGAGCCATTTGAAAACCATGAAGCTAAAGTCTTTGGGCTCTAGGTGGGATTCTGGGAGTTGTAGTTTCTGTACAGAACGGGTATCTCTAAAATTAATAGAATTATAAGGTGTATACATCTAAGTAATGGGGTGTTATATAGTATTTATGGTCAAAACATATTTCAGGACTGGTTACCTGCAGTACTAGGACTTGATTTTGTAGTTGTTCCGATCCATGATGTACTACATATCCCAGTACCAATAGCAAGGAGAAGCCTGGAAAATCCATAGGCCTGTTATAGACACTACACAGTATTACAACAAAAATTCCTTTTTTTTCAAGTAAAAGTAGCCAATCAGAAAGTTGCTCTATTCACACTGAGCATGTCTGAATTCAACTGAGCTAGGGAAGGGGCATGAGTTAGTAAACGTGACTACATGAAGATTTTACTGAAATTATTTTGAAAAAACATGTTTAAATCATTTCATTCAGCAATTTCTGGGCTATCAGTCAGTGCAGTTCAATAATTCTATTACATTTTGTGTAGGCACCGCCATTTGTAGACTCCTGGTAAAATATCTGCAGATGCCACTAACCATTCAGATGGCATTAGGGTGATTAGGGTTGCCAGATCAATTGGTCTGGTAGGGCACACTTAATAAATGTAATATTACAGGGCTGCACTGATTGCAAAGTGATTGCTCTTAAAACAGCAGTAATTCCAACGTGGTCATGTTGATGTGTCTTTTTACAGGTGTCCCTACACTAATTCACTGATTCTGACATCCCAGTATCTACCCCAGATATCATTAAGGTGCATTATAGATCTAGGGATCCATCCCACCCTGGACGATTCCTCTTCTGCCTTTAACATTGCACCAAATGTTCGCAGAGCTGCAGGTGTATTGGGGCTATTTAGGAATATTGCTACTTCCAAGCTGTCTTATTGAATGAATTGTGGCCATTTGTCAAACAATTGACTCGGATAGGAAGCAGTAGGTCACCAATTACAAGTGTGTCTAAGTCGAGCCTGATTATGAATGGTTTCATCATACCAAGGAGAGATATGGTGGCTCTCAGTATAGGAGCAAGAACTATGCTGCGGGGGTATAGTGCAAAATTCCTTTCTCTACTGCTGTGGGAACATCGGGAAATATGGGCTACGCTGGATTGTTTAAACCCCCCCCCAAAATCCTCAGCCAACAGGGTGAAGAGTCCAGCTTTTTCCTGGAACTAGGTGCTATCCGAGGTACCAGTTAAATGGTTGAATAATAGTAGAATCATTTTGATTGGTTAGCTTTTGTAGCAACTCAATTCCAGGTGTTGCTTTGCTAAACGAGGATCCCTTTCTCAATTTCTCACCTGTGTGACGTCAGTACAAACTGCACATGGCGCCCAACGTGGAGATGAAATGAGTGGAGTAAAAGTAACGATTTAAATATTTTCATACAGGGGTAGTTTATTTATCACTTATCTATGAGTCAACAATATTGAAATCTATTATTAAACCTGCAACCACGAGACGTTGCAAATTCTCATCTGGTTATCCCTTAATCCCAAGCCATGTCTTTAAGAGCGGGCTTATTTTAGCTCTGAGCAAGCTGAGTTGTCGGCAAATCAGTATGTGTGTCGCAAGTAGACAAGTAGTCGGGGGAACTAAGGAGTAGGACAAGGGAAAGAGGGATATTTAAGGTTGGGTACACGCCATTTTCCTAAAGTCTGGATGAGCTTATCGTATCATATAACCGAGGTGTAAATAGTGAATATTAAACCCAAGGGTGATGATTTTTGTGAACGTGTTTTTTACCAAATCTGCATTTTTTACGTTCTTGGATAGACTTATTTTATAATTATAACGTGATAATATTTATTTATATAAACACCCTTGTTAGTTTGTTTTTTTTTATTTTTTTTTTTGCTTTTGTTGGTTTTTGTCTAGTAGAACTAACCTCTCACTGCATTCCTCACCACACATTCCATGACCACCTTCGCTGTTACTGAACTAAGGTCCCAGACAGCTCTACAAACCACACATTTTGCGGTGTTCAGAGATTAATCCTGACAGATTGCTTAATTCATTTTATTTGTAGAATGTAAATCAGTACTGCATTTTCTATGGAAATCCTATGTGATTTCTAAATGTTACCTTAGTTTTAAATACAGGGGATCCCCATGATTCATAATTCTGACAGTCACCCAGCTGCAGAGCAGGGAACCAAATATCCAATTGAAATATAAGGACAGAGACAGATGCCTATGTATAAACGTCAGGATCCACCACTTAAAGAAATAGTTACTTAAGAGACAGACTGTACGTTGTTGCTCACCCCTTTTTGCCCAGGGCCTAGCCCAATGAGAGATCTCAATATGCACCTTCTTAGATCACAGAACTTAGCAAGGGAGAGCTGGTTGCACAAACAATTGGTTGTCCTTAACCCCCATGCCCTCTTGCTGAACTACATTCCCATTCATTCTCATATAGCCAGGCAATTTTGGGGTTGATGTGGACAAGTATTTGAATACCTATCACAGGGATCTCAACTAGGCTCTCCAGATGTTCAAAAACAACTCCTAGCACTTCCTTCCTCTGTAGTTGGGATGCGGGAGTGTAGTTTTCAAACATTGGGAGGCCGTGCTTTTAAAGATCACTGACCTATCACACAGTGACATGTTGGTTTGATGAACAACCGGGATTTCCTGTGCGCTACAGATGCCGTAATTGGGGGATATTGGTTAAAATTTCATTACAGAAGGACATAGTAGTGGAGAATCTAGAAATCAATCAATTTTAGTGTACCGGCCTCTGCCATTATGGTGCAAGGGTCATTAAACGTTATTAGATACAGCAAGTGGACTACGTACCCATAAGTACTAGTTCCAGTGAGGAAAAGGGGCACAGTGCTCTCTGCATTGGGGGCCAGGCAGATCTTCATCAAGGACGTAGAATGGCATCCGTATCCACCACATGGCTGCGTATGTCTACTGGCTTTAAAGCAGGGGACCCATAGAGAGACTTCACAGGTGGTGGGTTGCAGGTTACCGCATCGAATACATTATTATTCAGCTTGATGAGGAGAATTCTACCCAATAGACTCATTGTTGGTCTATGGTCACCAACCTGGCCCATAGATCACAAGACGTTAATGAAGCATGCAGAGATGTAGGAGATGCAGTAGAACAATAGTATGGAGGTGTTTTATAAAGACACACTTACATCTAGGTCCACCTTAACCTACCCTAATGTCTGTCATAACAGTTACATAGTAACATAGTAGTGGAGGTTGTATTAAAGAACCACACTACATCGTAGTCCAACCTTATAACTACCCTAATGTCTGGTATAACAGTTAAATAGTAACATAGTATTGAGGTTGAGTAAAGACATACTCATCTAGTCCAACTATTATATACCACTACCCATAATGTTGTTATAACAGTTTAACGCTAGAACATGTATGGAGGTGTTATAAGGACATATTGTCCATCTAGTCAAACCTTTATACCCTACCACAATAATGTCTGTATAACAGTTACATAGTAAATAGTATTGGAGGTTGTATAAAGACATACGTCATCTAGTCCAACTTATACCCTATCCATAAGTCTGTATAACAGTTACATAGTCACATATATTGGAGGTTGTATAAAGACAGACGTCCATTAGTCGCAACCTTTATACCACTACTCCATAAGTTCTGGCTAACCGTTACATATGTAACAGTAGTTTGGAGGTGGTATAAGACATCTAAGTCCATATAGTCAACCTTTATATACCATACCATAATGTCTGTATAACAGTTACATAGTAACATAGTATTGGAGGGTTGTATAAAGACATAACCCATCTAGTCCAACCTTTATACCCACCCATAATGTCTGTTAAAAGTTAACCTAGTAACATAGTATGGAGGTTGTATAAGACTATAGTCCATCTGTCCAACACCTTTATACCCTACCCATAATGTATGCCGTATTAAACAGTACATAAGTAACAAGTTCTGGAGGTTGTTACAAGACATACGTCTATATAAGTTCAAAACCTTTAATAGCCCTAATGCCAAATAGTTGTATAACAGTTTACATAGTAAACAGTATGGAGGTTGTATAAAGACATACATCCACAGTAGTCCAACCTGTATACCCTACCATAATGTCGTCTACAGTTCAATAGTACATAGTAATGATTGGTTGATATTAAGCACGAACTACACTCTAGTCAACCTTTATACCTTTACAGTCTAGTTCTGTTTTCATAACATGTTACATGTAGAACATAGTATTGTGAGGTCGTGTATAAAAAACATTCATCCTTAGCCACCCATTTATACCTCTCACCCAAATGTTATGTATAACAGTTAACATAGTAAAATAGTATTGGAGGTGTATAAAGAAATACGTCTATCATCAACCTATAACATACCCATAAGTCTGTATAACAGGTTAGCATGAATCATATTTGGGCAGGTTGTTATAAAGAGCATACTCGTCATCTAGTCCAACCTTTTAGTACTCCTTGACCATAATGTCTGTCAACCGTTACTAGTAGTGAAATGTAATGAGGTTGAAATAAAGACCACACTATGAATCTAGTCAACCTTTATGACCACTACCCATAATGTCTGTCAACAGGTACATAGTAACATAGTATTGGAGGTGTATAAAGCCATTCCATCATCTAGTCCAACTTTAACCCTACCCATAATGTCGTATAACGTTACATAGAACACTAGTAATTGGAGTGTTTATAAAGGACATAGTCAATCAGTCCAACTATTAACACTTACCCCCCCCCATTTAATGGGGGGGTCTTGATATAAAACGTTACATAGTACATAGTATTGGAGGTGTATAAAGACATTTTTTACTCGCCCACTAGTCACAACCTTTATACCCTACGCCGTAATTGTGTCTGTATAACAGTTAATGAGTACCCTTAGTATTGGTAGGTTGTATAATGACCATACGTCCTATCTAGTCCCAACCTTATACCTACCCCATCAATCGTCCTGCCCAATTGATACAGTTACATAGTCTATTTCCATCGGCTTGTGAGGTTGTTATTAATTGACGATTACGGCATCTCGTCGAAAACTTTTATATCCCTATTTCCCTGATATTGTTGCTGGGTTGTTTATAGACGAGGTTACATTTCGTTATATCTTATCGTATTGGCAGTTGTCCTCATAACACGAACATAACCGTATATAGGACCAAAATTTTGGCCTCAGCTGAATCATCACCATGTTTTAGAGAATAACCAATAGCGAGTACCTGTGCAATCAGCTGGGACGTCAGAGGGTGTGCCCACTGCCTGCAAAATGATTGGAGGAGTGAGGGAGCGAACCAGAACTGATAATATTTCCAATACTTCCAACACTTACTCTATAGACCAATACCAGATATTATAATTGGCTGATTGTCAATACCAGTTCATCCAATCACAAACTTTAATGTTTAACAATAAATGTAGTGTGTGTGTGGCCCAGTGAGACCCAGTGAGTGACTCACCGGGTCTCTTTAAGGGGTATTGTATTGTGATATGTATACACCTGACGAAGGGAGAGGAGCATTCCCCGAAAACGTGTTTTGTGTGATGCAGAAATAAAAGGAATCACCTGATTACAGTGTGCACCCTAGTCTTTTTGTTGCTTAAATCTCCCTCTGTGTATTATAATGATATTATAAGTCACTGAGGAGTTTAAAGGGCATGTCCAGCCCCAATGTGAAAGCTCAGAGTCTTCATGCAGGTTCACAGAATTCTGGAGTGAAAACTTCTAGAGTATTCGGCAGTCATTAGCTGTGATGTCACCTGTCATGTCAATGACTTCATTGTATACCTGAAAGAGCCAGAAGCTGCATAGAGGAGGAGAGGAGCGATCAACCAGGGTATCTGCATGTAAATGGGGTTCTGACATATGTGGTTTCCATATTTTGGGGCTGTTTTGCCTACATAATAACATTTTATATTGGGGGTGGACGTCCCTTTTAATGACCAAGATATTTAGGTCAGTGAACCTTAAGTATTAGTCCATTCATGTATTATAAGGGATAATGTATCTCCTACTGTAAATTATAAGGATATTAGAAGTCACTGAGGTCGGGGACAAGTTTCTTTTTCCTTGGTAAATGTCCATGAGGGCATCTGGTCACTGACATATCTGTGGGATTTTGTTAGAGCAATGGACTTTAGTTAGTTTTTAAGCTTGAAGACGTTTTCGCTAGTCATCCGACCTGGATCTCTCAATTCGAATGACTTGTACAAGAATCTGTTGGCAATATTTATCTTTTAGAAAACAAGAAAGAATATAAATATATAAAAATTGTACCAGCCAAGGACAATTATAGCTTTAAATCACCGCTTTTTACCTGCCCAGGGCAAGGACCCTGACTGCTAAGTCTTTCCTCCCTGGGAACGTCTTACAGATATACTTGACTATACGTTTCCTTGCCCTCCGGTATAACTACGTCGTGTCAAGTCCAACAGGGAGACGCACTCTGCAAGATGCCGACAAGCTGTGAGATGTGGAAGTAGACCGGATTGGCAAGTGAGTAAGGACTGAACCTGGGGTCGAGGACTTAATGGTTTAGATCCTACCCGGGTGTTTTTATCAACAGAAGTGGAGGGTAACATGAGAGGTAAGTATTATTGTCCTTCAAGGAACGACCCTTCGGAGACAACAAGTTATCACACAGTTAACAAGCTTCTTCTGAGCGCCTTGACCTGGAGACTGCTTTAATACAAGAAGCTCTTGGGAGATTTATGACTTACATTCCTCTGAGCTTTTTTCTTTCTACTCAATAAGGTAAACTGCATTTTATAATTACCTCAGATGAACTTTGCATGAAAAATACTGCAGTTTGCACAGAGCATGGGAACATCGTCATTGGGGCAAGGGAGAGGTGGGACCAGGCGTTCTTTGTTACATTACAGTAAAAGAAAACAAGTAGGAAGTGGGAGGTTTGTAGGAATAAGAGGGGCAAAAAATGTCTGACTGCAGAACACTTGACATCCATTATAAAGAAAAAGACACAAGCCATTGTATATATGTATATTTAATGTAATCCCTATTTAAGATAAAGTACCAGTACAGAAATCCCTGCAGTTACTGCCCCCTCCCACGCTCAGTGATCTCACACTGCTCAGTCTGAAGTAAGAGGGGAATTCTCCCATCAGCTCTAATGAAGGTTAAGTCAAAGAGGGGGCTTTTTGATACTAAAGGTTTTACTGATTTAAAAAGGTATTTGTTTGCTAGGAAAACATGGAAGACAAATGATATCTTCATTGTAATCAGCAATTTCCAGTTCAATCCAATGGGTTTTGCCCTTTTAGCACCTCTAATTGAATGTTTAAAGCAATACAATATAAAACATTAATTAGCACCTGTGCAGTCCAGTACCGCAGGGGCAGAAAACTACCAATGGTCCAATGATGAAGTGGAGGATCACTTTAGTAGTACGCCCTGACCTGACCTTGATCTGTATCCATTAGCATCTCTGCTTTTTATTAGTCAACTAAATCACATAGATCGAAACTAGTTTTCAGCTGACAACCAATGAAATTAAACATACTGCCAGCCAAGGAATAGTGGAGTTGGAATTTTCAAACATCCAGAGGGCCAGAAGTTCAACATGCCTGAGTATTAACGTTGCTATTCAGGTAATGGCACTGGGTTCTATCAGGAGATTTCAGCACAGGGTTTATAATAATAATTTACATTTCAATACAGGATGAACATTCTGCTCAGCTGTAATATAAATAACACATTATCATCATGCATCTTCTGTTAACTTTGTCAATCTGTACATTTTACAGTACAAGGTACAACTTTTATTATTTATCACTCTTCTATAAAGGTGTCACAGTGACAAACAGAATAACTAATATAAGAAGTGATGTCATAGCAGAGGACACACCCATATATTTGCAGAACCCTACTGAACGGTTACAAAACAAACAAAAACACTAATATATAATGCTCATATACTAACACATCTGATACACATTGAATAACAATGTACCAAAGGGCAAGGCCTCATTATAATTAAAATGGGCATGATTGGCAAAAGTTTGCCAGCGATATTAAGAGCAGCAACCAATCAGATTTGAGCTTTTTACAGGGTTACTGTCGATAACATCTGATTGGCTGGTGCAGATTAATAGCCCAGGTAAGCGTTTTGCACCTTATGGCACCAGATAAATTAAATACTGTAAATCAATGCCTGCCTGTGTTTGTCTATTCAGCCATTTCACTTATTCCAGTAAAATGGACTAGTGCAAACTTCCAAATGAAACTCCCTAAGAGGAAGAAGAAACATTATCTTCCTTTTTTTCCTTATCCCAATCGCCTGGTTTCCCTCATTTAAAGGGACAGACTATGACTCGCCAAATGATGCAACACTGATTCACAGAAATTGCTGATTAAAGGGGAAGAGGAGATATTGATGGGTAAGACAGATGTGAACTAAGTGGGCACAACAGACACATTCAGATAAAAACAAACATCCCTTGCAGACTTGTCTCCACACCAACAAATAGCTAAAAGGTCACTCCCTTTAAGATCGGGTCACTTCACAATTGTCAATGCTTACAGTTATCTGTACCAAACGGCAGATGTAGCGTTTGTGAACTTCCTATGGACTTACATTCACATAGGAAAAAACATATAGGGACTGACGCAATACAAGGAGCAGAGATTATGGTGCAGCGACCAATCAAGATTAATTAAACTGCAGAGCACCAATCAAATTTTAATAAGCTGCTGCAACCCAGTAAAAAAGCTAAACATCTGATTGGTTGCTAGAAAGTATAGCAAATGACAAATCTTTGCGCTACAGTGCAAAACATTTTTAATAGCATAGACCAGTGAGGTTGAACCTTGGCACTCTAGATGTTTAGAAACTTTAATTCCCAGCAGCCTTGGTTCCATTCACCGGTTGATCAGGCCAAAATATTGGACAAGTTTAACAGCCTACACAAGCTACTTTAATAAAGCTCCAGGACTGTAAATAACCCACAAGTCATATAGTACAACTGGTAAATGCAGCTCTATCTAGCCCCTGTGCTTTATCTTAATGATACACTAGAAAATGGCACCAGTGTATCGCACAATGAATTCAACCTACACTACTATGCTGCTACTACTATTTATTCTTACAACGGGTTCAAATACCTGGGAAAAGCTGGTCATTTCTAACAGTACTGTGTTACTTAAAATGCAATAGTGACATCATATCGATGACATCACCACTGGTAAAAATAAAAAAGACCCATGACTTTTAAGCCGATACATCGCCCCCATGATAAATCAAAGATGGATTCTGAATTCTAGCCCAAGAGCTCACACTCTTTCCCAGACAATATCGTACATAAAATGAATACTATGAACTACTGTCTTTAATTTCTGCCATAAATTATTAATATCCTTGAGCAGGGCAAGCTTCTTTTGCTGTGTGTTTCCCTTTTCAAACAGCAGAGAGAGCGTTTCAAGATAAACATTCTTTAGACTACCTGCTAGATTCAGCTAGTTTAAACATTACACTTCACCCCCCTTACAAAGTCAAGGTCACTGTTGAAATATGCCATAAACTCCTCTCCCTGTAACAGACCCAGAAATACATGTGCCGAGTGCATATTTTTGCATTTGTAATCTCTGTGAAAAATCCATATAACTAGGTAATTGGGCCTCAGCTGCAAGAAGAGATTACATAACCCAGATCTACCTTTGTGTATTACCGTATACAGGTGTATATTACTATTCATGCTATTGAAATCCCGGTGTCTACCCCACAGCCCAAGGTGTAAAAGATAATTTAGCTATAATTCATTGTAGTCAGTTTTTGGACTCCGTTTCATTTATAATGGTCAATAAGATCAATTTACAATGGATCTTTTCTTTCTTTGTTTACAGCTGTAGTCTAGATAATATTTTTAAAGCTAGTTTATTAAAGGGAACTAAAGATAATATTAAAGAACAACTATACTGAAAAAGGTTACTTTTCCTTATCTTAACATGTGTGTTAGTAGCACTTACTCTAGGGTGTATGTGTTGCCTTCAATCCAGATTTCTTTTGCTAGGCTCGGTATTCCCCTCCCCTCTTAACCACTCCCCCTTTCATCTGACCAGACTTTTTTTTTTATAAGGGCAAGCATGCTCAGTAATCCGGCAGAGGCAGAACTGGCAAAGGGATTTCCCAATACAAACTGTCAAAACTGCACACAGCATAACAAATGTCAAAACTCTATCACCAATCCAGCTCCAGAAAAGCTGCACATAGCAGAGTTTATCATAATAAGACACTGATTAACAGCTGAAATGTAAGATGATTTAGATGGTTCAAATCAACAAATAGTAAAATGGTACAATTAGTATAAATTTCCAGTAATGATCAATTTAAAATAACATTTCTTCAGTTAGACTTTAAAGGGCATCTATAGTGGGAAAATGAACTTTTTTTCTTTCTTTCCATGTGTTCTATATTCCCCACAACCCCAGAGTGTCTTCACTTTCAGATTCCCTCTTGTCCTGAGATACACCAGTAGAAGATACGTGATTGCATTCCTCACTCCTACTGGACTGTCAATCAAATCCCTGTGACTGTTCCCCCCTCCCTGCTCTGTGATAAATATAGAGATAACAGCATTAGCAGGGGGGAGAGGTAGCTTTCATGGTAGATATAAGGCTGCAATTGACCCCCCTTCTTGATAGAATCAATGATTGATGATGTGTCACAAAGAGAGAGTCGTAAACTGTACTGTTCTTTCTTCTTCTGTGTCTCCAGGACAGCTTCTTTCTATTGCACTGTGCGTGGGTGTGTTTTTCAGGATGTTGAACTTTTAACTCCTACGCACATGAGAAGCTTGTCGGTTAGCCGGAGTTGAGACATGGAGGAGTAACAGAGGGGAGGGGGAAGGGGGGGAGTGCTGCACAAGATCTGACACCATGGTTAAACAGAGTCACTGACAGAGATAGGATTAAGGCAGCACAGAGTACATGAATTTAACTTTGCAAGGGGCAATGTTTTTTTTCACTATAGGTGCCCTTTAACCTCTGCATATTAGCACACAGGATTGCTGCACAAATCTTCCCCAAAATTAATATTTAGAAATTTACTTGCAGGGCAGTGATGTTATGTGGTTTGACCGGCGGTCCCCATCATCGTGGGCACGTGCAGATTAAGACTGAGGCACACTAGGAAGCATGGTAAAAACACAATCCCAATGCAGCGCATTACTGTGGTTTGCACTCGACTTTGCTAATATTCTGTTATGCGCATGCGCTTAGATGTGGTGCTTAAGCAGGCCTGGATTGGAGCCTGTAGTTCAAATGTACCACACATCAGAACCTGGAAACACATATACACGGCCTAAGATGCCTCGTTGATTTACAGTATGATGTGTCCTGTACATCTGATCCTTAAGTGCCAGCTCAATACTGTTAACAAGAACACTTGTAAACTATTTCCCACAGTGAATTTAGCTATATCAGTCAGTGGTCATCTACGTGATGCAATTGATGGCCTCTATGTGAAACTCTCCCAATTTTCAACAGGGGAAATGAATGAATTGATCTCCTATCCCTACAAAAATAAATCCTGAAAATGGGTCAATCCTTTCAACTAATTATGTAATCCCCCCCGGATATTGATCGGCGGCAGACCCCGGCTTTAAATGGATTTACACTGCAAAACGTAAGTTTATAACGCAGCATATAGGGCCACTGTAATGGCACATTATACCACATAAACCACACGTTGTACATGAACTGCAACGCTCCCCATCCCTAAGTGTATAAAACCATCCAATGACAGGATCTTTGATGCCCAGAACTATTTGATCAATACAATGTTTCGTTTTTCATTTCTACAGGTACAGCGTCTCTACAGGGCCCAATTGGATTCAGGTGGAACACATTGCAGTTTAGGTCTTGATTCACCAACTGTGAAGGATTATGGGAAGCTGGCAATAGGTATTTGCAATTTCAAGCATCTTTCAGTTCAAGGTCTCATGACATGGAGAATGTCCTAGAATAAATTTATTGACTTTAGTTTCTTTTTAAATAGTTACAAAGACTTTGAGGCCTCTGGTTGCATGGTGTCCAATGATACGTCCTCGCATGCTTTATAGAGATGTGGAATATTGTTAATATGATTGGTGACCCTTCCCCCCATGGGTTTACTGCAAGAAATCCAAATTACGCTATGACGACACTAATAAGGGTTATTTTTACTCAAAACGGATTGTGAACACATTGTAAGATTGATTGGATGCTCTTTCAGCTCTTTGCACAAAGGGAGTCCACTAATTCACTAGATGCAGCCCCTTTCAATAAGCTGTTTTAAAATGAGCTGATTGGCCAGAGACAGGTGCAGCACTGGTGTACACACTTACTAATACCACTATTGATTGGTTACAGACCCATGACATCATACCATGAGTTATTACAACCTTTGTCATTATCAAATGCCCCGCACCAACAGGACCCTAAGATTTATCATCATTATCTCATTGTCGTTTTGGTGTGTCATCCTTTGTTCTGTGTTCTTTCATGTCTTGACGTGTTTTGTACCAGTAAAAGGGCAAGTCCTACAAGGCAACAGATACAAAACCCTACAGGTGCTTTTAACTATAAGCCATGCTTTTTGGCAATGGTCACATGTACAATAAGAGGAAGGAAAAGAGTTAAACTCTGGCCCTGGCACCCGTCGTTTTGTGCCCACCCTTACCCAATAGTCAGGAGGAAGAGGAGTCTGGGGAGGAATGATCAGTAAACTCCCTTACCAGCCCTATCCTAACAGTGTTTGGCAGTGGTTCTCTGTACGGGGATGGGAAAGCAACAGATGGAGCTTTGCTAACTGGTAAATGACCGAGTCCCAGGCCTTGATACGTTCATATAGTGTAAACCCAACACTGCTAATCATAACTAGGCGTTACTACTGCTGCCGTTATACAGAGAGTAATGTACCCACTGTAATATAGAAGGGTATTAGTATTACAAGTCACCAACACTGATTATAACTGATGACACAGCTAAACACTGATTATAAACTGACGATATAGCTAAACACTGACTATTATCATGATGACATAGCTAACCACTGATTATAACTGATGACACAGCTAAACACTGATTATAACTGATGACAAGCTAAACACTGATTATAACTGTGACACAGCTAACACGATTAAACTGATAACATAGCTAAGCACTGATTATACTGATGACATAGCTAAGCACTGATTATAACTGATGACATAGCCAACACTGATTATAACTGATGACATAGCTAAACACTGATTATAACTGATGATGATAGCTAAACACTGATTTAACTGATGACTAGCTAAGCACTGATTATAACTGATGACATAGCTAAGCACTGATTAAAATGATGACAGCTAACACTGATTAAACTGATGACATAGCTAAAGTACTGATTATAACTGATAACATACTAGCTAACACTGATTATAACTGATGACATAGCTAAACACTGATATAAACTGATGACATAGCTAGTACTGATTATAACTGAATAACATGCTAAACACTGATTAAATGATGACATAGCTAAACACTGATTATAACTGGTGACATAGCTAAACACTGATATAACTGATGAATAGCTAAACACTGATTATAACTGATAACATAGCTAAACTGATTATACTGATGACAAGCTAAGCACTGATTATAACTGATGACATAGCTAAACATGATTATAACTGATGACATAGCTAAACACTGATTAATATGATGACATAGCTAAACATAGACTATAACTGATGACACAGCTTAACATAGATTATAACTGATGATGTTAAAATATTTGAATAACTTTTAAAGTTGTTTGAGTGAGTATAGTGACCCTTTAATCTGCAGGCTTGTAGTAGGCGTAGGAGCTGCCATATTACTGTTAGTAATAACAGTTTAGGGGCTGTTCACCGAGAGTTGCTATGCTATCCAAGAAAACAGCTTCAGAGGAGGACTGGGCCAGTGCGCAATGGGAAATACCCCTCAGGCCACTCTTTGCTACACTAACTGGACCATTTCTGCTGGTGTGTTGTCACAAGGCCACACAGTTGCACTGGCCTGCTGATGGCCCCACCAAAGTCATAGCTTTCTGTCTGCTCATTTATTCTAAAGGGCTGAAGTGAAACCGATTCAGCCTTCATTATGTTTTTAATACAAATACTGACCAGCTTATCAGCTTGCTATTAAAGGGCAAGTCCAGCCAAAAAATGATTTTGCTTTAAAATGTGTATTAGCCCCCAAACCCTACTTTGGCAGAGTTGTTCCTGGTCGCAGCGTAGGCGATTGGGCATGATGTCACATCGCGCCCTAACTGACAGGCGCAACCAGGAAGTGGAGCAGAGGCGGCGAGGGACCAGGTCAGGTAAGCAAGCTCTGGGGCATCTTGAAATGTCAGGTTTGGGGGGCCAATACACATTTTAAAGCAATAGTAATTTTGGGCTGACATTCCCTTTAACATGATAAGGAAGAGGTTTCAAATCCACTGATCTGTGACTAATGGAGGTAGGTCTTTGTGGTGTTATGATGGCTGTCAGCTTTTAGGGTCAAGGCTGCAGCTTTCTGAGTGCACACTAAGCTGGGTGTCACCCAGCTAAGGTGGATTATGGGAGCTACTGGTAAATTCATAAAGGTAAGACACAGTTTGTTGCTTTTTGTGAATGTGCTCTGTCTATTTGTACAGTGTTGGATGGAGGTTCCTTTAATGTAAAATAACACAAAGATTTTTTTACAAGCAGGGATCTAAGGGTCTTTCCAACCAGTCATATTCTTGCAGCCGATCTATATTCCTGCAGCCAAGTCTGACACAATATAAATGTGAGCCAAAAAAAACGTTATAAAAAAGTCCCAGCTAATAGTCACCTGTTCAACCCTTAAGTGTTCCCATAGAGCAGGGATGTCAAACGACAATGTTGGGAGTTGTAGTTTCCAAACATCTGGAGGGCTGTACGTTTCACATCCCCGCATGAGCAAATCACTCAGGATTCTCCCCTGTGAAACATCTGGTTTCAAACAATAACACAACAATACAATGCGGAGGATTTTATAATCGCAAAACAAATAAGATGCAGAGTGTAGGAGTCAGAGAATTCCACCCTGAACTCGTACATTATTCTAATCAGCCTGTTATAGGCTGGAGTAAAGTTTATTCATTTAAAGTATCTGAACTAATAAACTGACAAACCCTTAGGCATGGCCCCACTACAACGCACTAATTAGAACTGCGAATTCTTGTGCGTTTTTTGTTGGCGCGTGGGTTTTGCGCATGCGATTTTGCGGTTTCCGTTATGGAAACGCATGCATTACCAAAACACAACGGATACGCAATCCACCGCATAGGAAATCGCAGGGGTTTTGCGTTCCCGCGATTTCCATTATAAACTAATCGCATGTGCAAGTGAGCGCAAAACTCGTGTGAGGGCCAGCCCTATGGGTACAATGTGGGACCTATTTATAAACGATCGCTAACATCGGCATTCGCCACACATCGATGCAAAACGGACGTTATTTAGCGGGATCTAAAGCTGATCGTTTTTCACGGCAAAATGTATATAGTGGCAAAGTATTTTCTTTTTTGCCTCGATACTGTACTGAATGCAGAAATGTCGCCGATGTTTAGTCAATATCGAGGCATAAAGAGAAAAATGTCGCCAGCGAGAAGTGCAGTGGGGTGAGAGGGGCGCATGGGGGGGGATGGCGGGGAGAGTGGGCTGTGCAGGGGTGGCGGACGTGATGGCAAGGTGGGGTGCAAGGGCTGAGGGAGGGGGGGAAACCTTGAAACGGGACCCTCCACTTATAAGTGCCCTTTGGGGCTTAAGGGGTAAGAAGCTCCAAACCTGTACCCCCCCTATCACTTATAGTGCCGGTGGCTGCTTGGGAGTAGACATGCCCTTTAAACCTAATTTATTTTAATTAAATAAAATGGGTGGCAGGAAAATGTGCCCTACATTCCATTCCAACAATTATAGATTCCATAAGAATTATAAATGTGTTTTAGTGTTAAGTGGTCTTTAAGTACATGCTGGGTCATTAATTATTTCTGCTCCAACAAGTGACCCCAGTCAGTGGAATGACAGAATCCTTGTATGGAATGTTCAGCGTTATGACCCAGTTCTAAGGTTTGATCACTTCAGACACTATCAGTGAGAGGTGTGAAAGTGTGAGAGCAGAACATTGTCCGCCAGCGAGGAGCATGGAAACTGCACGTGTCCGTTTAGCACTGAAAACAGGGAACAGATGAGCTATGTACCGTGCAAATCTCCATCACTGGGTAGCAAGCCACTTTAATTAACTGTCCGTGTTGTATGTTTGCTAATAACACTTCTTTAGGGTAGGCACCCTGCTGCGCGTTTATTTGGTTGCGTCCATATCATCGAAAACGCGCAAACGCGACGAAAACGCACATTTTGGGTACGTTGTGATTGTGATTTGCGTTCCGCTTTTTAAATCGCAATCGCATGCGTTTTTCAATAGTTAATGAAAAGGCGCATGCGCAAACGCAACGAAATCGCATGCGATTCCGTGTGCGTGCGTTGCAGTGTGGCCGTGCCCTTATTGATTATTCTTTAAAACATGGTGAGCATGCACGATAAGATTGGAGTGAGCACACAGGTCTGACATGTTTCGGGACGCACCCTTAGGGCAGGGCCACACTGAGGCACTTTTAAGCGCTCGATTGCAATTTCAATCCGATCTCGCCTTTAAAAGCGCACACTTGTGTGGCTAACTGAATGGATATTAATATAATAGTGTGCGGAGCTCGCGATCTGTTAATCGGAGCGCTTGCGATCCTCATTTTTTGCGCAAACGCATCAGGAACGAGTGCGCAATCACAATCGTTAACGTGCGCTCTTCATGTACGCGGGAATACGTTACAGTTTGGCCTCAGCTGAATCATCACCATGTTTTAGAGAATAACCAATAGCAAGGTACCTGGTGCAATCAGCTGGGACGTCAGAGGGTGTGCCCACTGCCTGCAAAATGATTGGAGGAGGAGTGAGGGAGCAAACCAGAACTGAAATATTTCCAATACTTCAACACTTACTCTATAGACCAATACCAGATATTATAATTGGTGATTGTCAATACCAGTTCATCCAATCACAAACTTTAATGTTACAATAAATGTAGTGTGTGGTGTGGCCCAGTGAGACCCAGTGAGTGACTCACCGGGTCTCTTTAAGGGTATTGTTTGTGATATGTATACACCTGACGAAGGGAGAGGAGCATTCCCGAAAACGTGTTTTGTGTGATGCAGAAATAAAAGGAATCACCGATTACAGTGTGCACCCTAGTCTTTTTGTTGCTTAAACTCCCTCGTGTGTATTATAATGATATTATAAGTCACTGAGGAGTTTAAAGGGCATGTCCAGGCCCCAATGTGAAAGCTCAGAGTCTTCATGCAGGTTCACAGAATTCTGGAGTGAAAACTTCTAGAGTATTCGGCAGTCATTAGCGTGATGTCACCTGTCATGTCAATGACTTCATTTATACCTGAAAGAGCCAGAAGCTGCATAGAGGAGGAGAGGAGCGATCAACCAGGGTATCTGATGTAAATGGGTTCTGACATATGGTTTCCATATTTTGGGGCTGTTTTGCCTACATAATAACATTTTATATTGGGGGTGGACGTCCCTTTTAATGACCAAGATATTTAGGTCAGTGAACCTTAAGTATTAGTCCATTCATGTATTATAAGGGATAATGTATACTCCTACTGTAAATTATAAGGATATTAGAAGTCACTGAGAGTTCTGTGTCTATACAACTGTACAAGGACCAGACTGAGTTATACAGGGAACTCTGGGTACACTCATGTATTATAAGGGATAATGTATCCCCTACGTAAATTATAAGGATATTAGAAGTCACGAGGAGTTCTGTGTCCATATAAAGGTACAAGGACACAGACTGAGATATACAGGGAACTCTGGGTACCACTCATGTAATAAGGGATAATGTATCTCCTACTGTAAATTATAAGGATATTAGAAATCACTGAGGAGTTCTGTGTCTATAAAACTGTACAAGGACCCAGACTGAGTATACAGGGAACTCTGGGCACCACTCATGTATTATAGGGATAATGTATCCCCTACGTAAATTATAAGGATATTAGAAGTTACTGAGGAGTTCTATGTCCTATAAAGGTACAAGGACACAGACTGAGTTATAACGGGAACTGAATACCACTCATGTATTATAAGGGATAATGTATCCCCTACTGTCAAATAAGGACAGAAGTCACTGAGGAGTTCTGTCATATAAAGGTACAAGGACAACAGACTGAGATATACAGGGAACTGAATACCACTCATGTATTATAAGGGATAATGTATCCCCTACTGTAATTATAAGGACAGAAGTCACTGGAGTTCTGTGTCCATATAAAGGCACAAGGACACAGACTGAGTTATACAGGGAACTATGGGCACCACTCATGTATTATAAGGTATAATGTATCCCCTACTGTAAATTATAAGGATATTAGAAGTCACTGAGTTCTATGTCCATATAAAGGTACAAGGACACAGACTGAGTTATACAGGGAACTCTGGGTACCACTCATGTATTATAAGGGATAATGTATCCCCTACTGTCAATTATAAGGATAGAAGTCACTGAGGAGTTCTGTGTCCATATAAAGGCACAAGGACACAGACTGAGTTATACAGGGAACTATGGGCACCACTAATGTATTATAAGGGATAATGTATCCCCTACTGTAAATTATAAGGATATTAGAAGTCACTGAGTTCTATGTCCATATAAAGGTACAAGGACACAGATGAGTTATACAGGGAACTATGGCACCTTCATGTATTAAAAGGATAATGTATCCCCTACTGTCAATTATAAGGATAGAAGTCACTGAGGAGTTCTGTGTCTATATAAGGCACAAGGACACAGACTGAGTTATACAGGGAACTGGGCACCACTAATGTATTATAAGGGATAATGTATCCCCTACTGTAAATTATAAGGATATTAGAAGTCACTGAGTTCTATGTCCATATAAAGGTACAAGGACACAGACTGAGTTATACAGGGAACTATGGGCACCATTCATGTATTATAAGGTATAATGTATCCCCTAGTGTAAATTACAAGGATATTAGAAGTCAATGAGGAGTTCTGTGTCTATATAAAGGTACAAGGACACAGACTGAGTTATACAGGGAACTCTGGGTACCACTCATGTATTATAAGGATAATGTATCCCCTACTGTAAATTATAAGGATATTAGAAGTCACTGAGGAGTTCTGTGTCTATATAAAGGTACAAGGACACAGACTGAGTTATACAGGGAACTCTGGGCACTTCCATGTATATAAGGGATAATGTATCCCCTACTGTAAATTATAAGGATATTAGAAGTCACTGAGTTCTATGTCCATATAAAGGTACAAGGACACAGACTGAGTTATACAGGGAACTATGGGCACCATTCATGTATAAAAGGTATAATGTATCCCCTACTGTAAATTATAAGGATATTAGAAGCACTGAGGAGTTCTGTGTCTATATAAAGGTACAAGGACACCAACTGAGTTATACAGGGAACTCTGGGTACCACTCATGTATTATAAGGATAATGTATCCACTACTGTAAATATAAGGATAGAAGTCACTGAGGAGTTCTGTGTCCATATAAAGGCACAAGGACACAGACTGAGTTATACAGGGAACTATGGCACACTAATGTATATAAGGATAATGTATCCCCTACTGTAAATTATAAGGATATTAGAAGACTGAGTTCTATGTCCATATAAAGGTACAAGGACACAGACTGAGTTATACAGGGAACTATGGGCACCATTCATGTATTAAAAGGTATAATGTATCCCCTACTGTCAATTATAAGGATAGAAGTCACTGAGGAGTTCTGTGTCTATATAAAGGCACAAGGACACAGACTGAGTTATACAGGGAACTATGGGCCACCACTATGTATATAAGAGGATAATGTATCCCCCTGTAAATTAAAGGATATTAGAAGTCACTGAGTTCTATGTCCATATAAAGGTACAAGGACACAGACTGAGTATACCAGGGAACTATGGGCACCATCATGTATTATAAGGTATAATGTACCCCTGTGTAAATTACAAGGATATTAGAAGTCACTGAGGAGTTCTGTGTCTATATAAAGGTACAAGGACACAGACTGAGTTATACAGGGAACTCTGGGTACCACTCATGTATTATAAGGATAATGTATCCCCTACTGTAAATTATAAGGATATTAGAAGTCACTGAGGAGTTCTGTGTCTATATAAAGGTACAAGGACACAGACTGAGTTATACAGGGAACTCTGGGCACTTCTCATGTATTATAAGGGATAATGTATCCCCTACTGTAAATTATAAGGATATTAGAAGTCACTGAGTTCTATGTCCATATAAAGGTACAAGGACACAGACTGAGTTATACAGGGAACTATGGGCACCATTCATGTATTAAAAGGTATAATGTATCCCCTACTGTAAATTATAAGGATATTAGAAGTCACTGAGGAGTTCTGTGTCTATATAAAGGTACAAGGACACAGACTGAGTTATACAGGGAACTCTGGGTACCACTCATGTATTATAAGGATAATGTATCCACTACTGTAAATTATAAGGATATTAGAAGTCACCTAGGAGTTCTGTGTCTATATAAAGGTACAAGCAGACAGACTGAGTTATACAGGGAACTCTGGGTACCACGCATGTATTATATGGATAATGTATCCCCTACTGTAAATTATAAGGATATTATGGCCCTTGAGACTGAATAAGTGATTACTGTGATTCTCAATGGTTTAGGATGAACATGTCCTAGCAGTGACTATCAGTCCTCTGCGTGTAGTCAAACTACCAGGGGAGCAGCCCCTGAGATTGTGTCAGACACAGCCTCCCCCCAAACAACCACTATAGGACTGTTTGTCAGTCTCAATTCCCTGTAACTGAAACAAGCAACAGTGGACAACAATGTAATAAACAGCAAAGAAATCCATAATTACGTAATTACAGGTGCTGGAGCCTAGCAACACCACGGTTGCTAAGTTACCTGTGACTGTTGTAAAAGGAATGTTCAGAATATGACACTATCACGGAATCCTAAACTTGGACGGGATATAACCAACCATCAAACAGGGACATTTCTATAAATGATGTCATCGCAACAGAAAGTTCTGCAGAACTCATGGTCCCTGAGAAACCCAAGGGTTCTGGATAAAATCAACACACAGCACAGGACCCGGGTCCGGGTTTCATCACGTTCCTGTTTGCCTGACACCTACTGCTATGTTTTAAAACACACTTTCCCCAGCCTGTTCCAGCAGCTGTCGGGAGGCGCTAATGATATTCCTTGGATAACACGTTAAAGGCCACCTGAAATCTCGGTTCCTTCGGGATTCTGATTTTAACCGTATATTATTGTACTTCCATAGCTTTGCTGGTGTTGGTATAGAAAAGCCATTAGGGAAAGTATTGTGGAAAACATAGAGATAGAGAGTGATTTATCCCCTTAAAAGACATTATGTATTCAGGCGATTCATCTTGTTAGCAGTTATCTGGGGCCTACAAGAACATCAAAACCTTCACCAATCACCTACACGAGGTCTTCTTGGTCTGTAGTGGGACCTCCCAACACCATTGACCACTGAACAAGAGCATGTCCACTAATACAGGTTCCTAATCCTAACGTTGACCAATGCGGTGTCTCCTTTTTCAGATAATAGATGTTCGAGTGACCATTAAAGACTTGATTCTCCAAGAGTGGAGTTATAGAGATAGGCTTCGTTTTTAGGCAAAGAAAGAACATAAGCCCGACTAGTTGCTATGACCAGATCAACCCTAGTCCATGGATGGACAACAAGATATTGACTCTACGTCAGCTGGACTGTAGGTTGGTCCACAGCACTAGCCTAAATGCCAAGCCAAGTTGTACACAAAGTAAATACAAGCTGCCCAACTGACCAATCCCATAATTTGTTTACTACAGACTGTAAATGCAATCCCTTGGTGTTCTTCATCTTCTTTGTCAGTAGCCAAATCTGATCCAGAACATTGTCAACGTCACCCACACGCCCAGTCCCCTCCTATGCTGTCAGCACTGGCTAAACCATCTTGCAGCAGTGACTTTGCCACCCACCAACCAAGATGTCTTCAATACTTGCCCATGTGTCCAAGACTCAACGTGTGACCTCAGAGACGGTCTTTGAGGTGCGAAACCTGTGCAGTCACATAGAGCACATCATATGAGGGGGAGGTTTGCAATTAAAGCAGTCTGAAATTATGTCTCCAAGTGGTTGTGGTGGGGGTAGCCATTAAACCTACGGGTTGACTCCATGTGACCTCTAGAGTTCATAAGGAACATTCCCATTTCGGGACAGAAAGCAATGGTTCGGTCCAAGTAGCCCCAGACAATGGTTACTGTTATCATTAGAAAGGTAAGTATTCCATGGGACGGACATTCAAATAATTACTTTCCTACCACAGCCCCCCTCACCATAGACAACCACTGTTAATGAACCATGGAGGGGTCTAAATGAAAGAATTTAATATAAAAAGTTACATGTGTCCTTATAAAGATCTTTTACACCAATTACAGGTTAATGTTACAAGTTAAACGTTTCACGTTATGGGACAGTCCCAGTAGGTTAATGTTATTGTAAATAGGAGAGGAATGTCCGATTGCACATGGGTGTCATTTTCTTAAGAGCGAGAAATACTTATTTGGGGTGGGGGCGTGAGGCCAAACTGCCAATCAGCAGGAGGGGTAGTGCCCACTCCAATCACAGAAATTCGTTGTGGAACAGGAAAGATCTGTGTAGAACACCATTGACTGATATTCCGTCACTAGCAGAGAGATGGGACTTTATTATAGACACATACTCATGTACTTGTTTCCTGTCGGTTCCGGAATTGGCAGATTGTTCAGGTTAATGTTTGATTGGCGTCAGGTTGGTCTAATTCTAGGAACACTGTAACTCTTAGATTGTAAGCTCTTCGGTGCAGGGACTTTATTCCCTTATGTATCGAGGCCCAGCACGTTTATTATATCGAAAGTACATACAATATACGTAATTCGGTATTATTTATATTAATGGTAATTATAATATATAATACATATTTATATTGATAATATTTCCTTGCACCCTTTGTAATGTTAAAATGTACAGTGAATCATAGTACCGTGTACATTGCTTTATAAATAAAACTATTCAATGAATGGCTGCAGAATGGTTAAGTCCTGGCAATGTTCTGATTGGTCGCATGTCAGTAGAACCTGTATCCAATCAGAATGGCCCAAAGAGCCCTAAAAAAAGGGAAATCAAACAGAGCAAAGTACATTGGTAAAGAAGGAAGAACACAAAGTCTTGTCGGAACATTGGAGAACAATGTTACCATTTAGTGTGACTTCTGGCTGGAAGGATAGTTTGATTATGATGAGATTTGTACATAGCAGGAAGGCAGGATTATGGTGGATTACGGGCACATTGTCTTAACGTCTCTATGTAAACCTGGTCATTGCGTCAACATCACAACAGAAAAGGTCAGAAATGGAATTTTCTATTGCTGACCGCAGGGGCATAACAACCAATGGGAGCAGGGGGAGCAACCACAGGAGTTAGCTGCTTTGCCCAGTCCAATTGTTGATAGGTAGGAAACTAGGCAATTGCACAGGGGCCCCCAACCTGCTAAAAGTTTGCACGGGGTCTCTCACAGGCCTTTGTCCAGCCTTGCCCGAGATGTTACACAAGACAACATTAATTAGGATTGCAGCAACATGCAGCCCCCATTTAATTGATTGTCCTGTATGGAAAAAGAAAGCTCTACATTTGAAAAACGTTATCCCTTTAAACTGAAACAGATCTGAAAATTAAAGGCAGGCGGGCAGGATTTCAATGGGAGGAGGTAGGGAGAGGGGGTCTAGCACATTGGCTTTCAGTTCAGTGTTGCAATTAATCAACTTCTCAACCCCCCTCCCTCCCAGCGAAGGAATAAAGGTGTTTTAGATTCTGGGAAAAGGCCAAACCATTCAGAGCAATGAACAGGGGAGCCAATTAAGGGGAGTCCGTTCATACAACTTTATTACCGATATGTGTGTCACATGGGTTTCAATGTAATGTACATTAATCAAGGAGCTCTGTGGGTCTGAATGCCACACCCTGCCGAGCGTGACTAAGTCCCTGAGTAGCTTTATGGCTGATACCAGCTGCTACCCTCAATAAGCTTCATAGCCAGAGAGCCAACCACAAGATAAAGACTACGGCTCCCAGGACATCACGCGTGTGATCTGCCTCTAACAGGAAATCATGTTATAGAAATATTACGGTATATTAAACGCCATTTATTTACTTGACCGGAGTCTGGCTCCTTTTTCATTTTACTCTCCTTGCGTCGGATTAAACAGAAAGTTCAGATTCCAGGTTTGATTTACACAAAACAAAAAGTCCGTCCCTTCTAGGAGAAGACGAGCCTTAAAATGTTAGTTTTGTCAGTCGGGTAGAAATATGAGCCGTGGAAAAACTGGATAAAAAATGGATTAGACATTGGTAGATTTCACCCAATCACGTGGTCTTTTAAATGGGTGGTAGGGTTTTCTTTTCAACCAACTGACTACTGGACATTTAATTGATCCTGATCTGTCAGACAGGAATATTGGATAACATTGACCCATGTGTATCAGGAGATTAAAGGGCCCTTAAAACAAAAAACTGGTGACTTGTCAGTTATCTGGCTGCAACCCCAACTGTTATTTTTACCAGTTTATTACATGTATTTGTAACCAGATATTTTTATGATAAGTTCTATTTCTTTCTAACAAAGGTATCTGCAGGTTAAATAGCAGTCAATCATTGATGGTGTTGTCAGCAGTAACAGCCTTGATTGACAGCATGGAGGGAGGAGCCAGTTTACTCTGCCAGAATGGGGACAATACTTATCCTTAAAGGGCATGTCCACCCCCAAAACTAAAATTTAACCCCTTACTGGCCACATCAAGTAGTTTAAAACAATCCTTACCTTACATTCCTGCTCAAAATAGTTCCCCTGCTGTGCCCCTCCAAAGTCCAGGAAACTGCTGTGTAGGAGCAGTGTGTGACTCATGCTGTGCCTGAGACTTCCTCAACCTCATCAAGGTTGAGGCATGCTCAGTGCAGCCCTCCCTGCCTCTCAGCCAATCACGGACGCGGCTGCCGGTCCCGCCCCCTGCTTTCAATTCCATGCAAGCAGAGGGCCTGAACACTGCAGCGGAGGAGAGAGGGCAGGTAAGTAAGAATCGGGGGACTTTCTAACAATTATATTAATGCGGTTGGGGCTGGGGGAGCATGCCCTACCACATATCAAAAGTTAAATTTCGGGGTGGACATGCCCTTTAAATATCTGCTTATTAATACAGGTAATAAAGTGTAAAATATATCAGTTGGGGGTTAGGGGCAGGTGACTGTAAATTTACCAGTTTTTTGTTTTAAAGGGTATGTACACTGGAAAACATTTTTTTTTTTAAATTGCCCATTATTGGAAACTATAATTCATCCCAACTATCACTGTACCCTTTTTTGTTGATCTGCCCCCTATTTCATTAGGTATCCAATCTGTGTTTTAGCATTTCTGTAAGCAGTTTTTCTGTAGCTGGAATGGTTTGACAGTTGGTGTGCTGTATGGAGTATTGACAGTTGGTATGGGGGAAAATAGTCAGGTAGTCAGAGACTGAGCAAAAGTATTGTATTGAAGGCATGCAGCAACATACACACCTCAGAGTTAGTGCTTACATGTATATATTTATAGATTAAGATAACGCAAAGTCGTTTTTTCAGCATACATACACTTTAAGGGGGAACATTGCCTTTAAGCAGACCAGATTCCAAGTTTGGAATGATAATGAGTAGGGAGAGTTCAGGAAATGGTACTGGCATCGCGTGGGATCTGATCTGCTATTGGGCAACTGTTACACCAATCAGAACTAAGAAAAAATGTGCAAATAAATCCCCCTACATCTGCCTCTAATAAATGGAACATCAGAGAATCACCGGGGAACATTCCATGGAATGTAGAATTTCATCCGACATTTAATAAATCCAATTCTATTCCCCCTGACAGACTATAAGGATGTCATCACTCACTACACTTTGTGCCCCATAAAGGCCAAGAATAGTTAGTTAAAGGGGACGTTAACTATATACTATTGATTTTCAACTTTTTGGCTGCTATTTCTGAATTTTTGACCTTGATTTTGGCTTGGGAACCAGATTCATTAGGGCACCAGGACTCCTCTCGACTTATTAGCATCTGGCTAGCAGTGAAATTTGAATATTCACCGGATCCTCACCAGAACAACAAAGGGTAAGTATTAAACGCTTCCTGCATTATATAAACTGACACTCTGTGGTCATCTGACCACAGCCCTGACCCCCTTATGGTCTCCCCTTTGGCTCCAGGGCAAAACACATACATTGTCCTTAAATTAGGAACAAATGTGCCAAATTATATGGGGCTCAAAATAGTCCCTCTGCATAGCTCCCAGCATTCCCGTGTTTAAAGCAAGGACACTTATAGAACCAGCATGATACCGGTATCGTTCTGTGCAACGTCTCAGGTGTTCCTCTTTACATCAGTGCCCATATATAATGTGGGAGGGAGACACACACTTTTGTACATTATTTGTGGAATGTGATCCCTGTCCCTCTGAGCTAGCAATTTAAGTTTATTGCCTGTGGCGCAGTGAGATGATATGAGTTGGCCCAGATCCCTAGCAGCTGACAGGCAGTTTTACACCTGTATAATTACACAGCCCCCCTGCACGTTATAGCCCTGTGCAGGTTATATCACTGTGCATGGTTATAGGCATTGTGCACGTTATAGCCCTGTGCAGGTTATATCACTGTGCATGGTTATAGGAATTGGGCACGTTATAGCACTGTGCAGGTTATATCACTGTGCATGGTTATAGGCATTGTGCACGCTATAGCACTGTGCACGGTTATATCACTGTGCATGGTTATAGGCATTGTGCACGTTATAGCACTGTGCACGGTTATATCACTGTGCATGGTTATAGGCATTGTGCACGTTATAGCACTGTGCACGGTTATATCACTGTGCATGGTTATAGGCATTGTGCATATAATAGCACTGTGCAGGTTATATCACTGTGCAGGTTATAGGCATTGTGCACTGTTATCTCACTGCATGGTTATAGGCATTGTGCACTTATATCACTGTGCATGGTTGAGGCATTGTGCCGTTATAGCACGTTGCAGGTGTTTCTACTGTGCAATGGTTATAGTTGGGCATCGTATAGTCACCTGTGCAGGTTATATCACACTGGCAGATGGTTATAGAAGCTTGTGCAGTTTATAGCCCTTGTCAGCGTTATATCACTGTGGCATGGGTTTAGGCATTGTGCACGTTTATAGCCCTGTGCAGGTTTATATCACTGTGCATGGTTTTAGGAATTGTGCACGTTATACGCCTGTTGCAGGTTATATCACTGTGCATGGTTATAGGAATTGGGCACGTTATAGCCCTGTGCAGGTTATATCACTGTGCATGGTTATAGGCATTGGGCACGTTATAGCCCTGTGCAGGTTATATCACTGTGCATGGTTATAGGAATTGGGCACGTTTATAGCCCTGTGCAGGTTATATCACTGTGCATGGTTAGGAATTGGGCACGTTATAGCCCCTGTGCAGGTTATTCTGTGCATGTTTTAGGATTGGGCACTTTATAGGGTGCAGGTTATATCACTGTGCATGGTTATAGGCATGTGCACGTTATAGCCCTGGTGCAGGTTATAATCACTGTGCATGGTTATAGGAATTGGGCACGTTATAGCCCTGTGCAGGTTATATCACTGGGCATGGTTTATAGGATTGGGCACGTTATAGCCCTGTGCAGGTTATATCACTGTGCATGGTTATAGGATTGGGCACGTTTAAAGCCCTGTGCAGGTTATATCACTGTGCATGGTTATAGAATTGGGCACGTTAAGCCCTGTGCAGGTTATATCACTGTGCATGGTTATAGGAATTGTGGCACGTATAGCCCTGTGCAGTTTATCACTGTGCATGGTTATAGGAATTGGCACTTATAGCCCCTGTGCAGGTTAATCACTGTGCATGGTTTAGGAATTGGGCACGTTATAGCCCTGTGCAGGTTATATCACTGTGCATGGTTATAGAATTGGGCACGTTATAGCCCTGTGCAGGTTTATATCACTGTGCATGGTTATAGAATTGGGGCACGTTATAGCCCTGTGCAGGTTATATCACTGTGCATGTTATAGGATTGCACTTTATAGCCTGGCAGTTATATGCACTGTGGCATGGTTATAGGAATTGTGCACGTATAGCCCTGTGCAGGTTATATCACTGTGCAATGGTTATAGGAATTGGGCACGTTATAGCCTGTGCAGGTTTATCACTGTGCATGGTTAATAGATTGGGCAGTTATAGCCTGTCAGTTATCAGTGCAGTTTAGAATGGGCACTTATAGCACTGTGCAGGTTATATCACTGTGCATGGTTATAGGAATTGGGCACGTTATAGCCCTGTGCAGGTTTATCATCACTGTGCATGGTTTATAGGCAATTTTGCACTTGTATAGCCCTGTGCGGTTATATCCCTGTGCATGGTTATAGATTGTGCACTTTATAGCACTGTGCACGTTTATATCACTGTGCATGGTTATAGGAATTGTGCACGTTATAGCACTGTGCAGGTTATATCACTGTGCATGGTTATAGGAATTGGGCACATTATAGCACTGTGCAGGTTATATCACTGTGCATGGTTATAGGAATTGGGCACGTTATAAGCACTGTGCAGTTATATCACTGTGCATGTATAGAATTGGGCACGTTATAGCACTGTGCAGGTTATATCACTGTGTCATGGTTATAGGCAATTGTGCACGTTTATAGCACTGGCAGGTTATAATCACTGTGCATGGTTATAGGCATTGTGCACGTTATAGCCGGTGCAGGTTATATCACTGTGTCATGGTATAGGAATTGTGCACTTATAGCCCTGTGGCAGGTTATATCACTGTGCATGGTTATAGGAAATTGGGCACGTTATAAGCCCTGTGCGCATTTATATCACTGTGCATGGTTATAGGAATTGGGCACGTTATAGCCCTGTGCAGGTATATCACTGTGCATGGTTATAGGCATTGTGCACGTTATAGCCCTGTGCAGGTTATATCACTGTGCATGGTTATAAGTGCATTGTGCACGTTATAGCACTGTGCAGGTTTATATCACTGTGCATGGTTTAGGATTGGTGGCACGTTATATAGCACCTGTGCATGGTTATAGATTCACTGCCCTTGCATGGTTATAGCATTGTGCACGTTATAGCCCTGTGCAGGTTATATCATGTGCATGGTTATAGAATTGGGCACGTTATAGCACTGTGCAGGTTATATCACTGTGCCATGGTTTATAGGCATTGTGGCACGTTATAGCCCTGTGCAGGTTATATCACTGTGCATGGTTATAGGAATTGTGCACGTTAATAGCACTGTGCAGGTTATATCACTGTGCATGGTTATAGAATTGTGCACGTTATAGCCCTGTGCAGGTTTCAATCCTGGTGCATGGTTCTAGGAATTGGGCACGTTATAGGCCTGTGCAGGTTATACATCACTGTGCATGGTATAGGAATTGTGCACGTTATAAGCCCTGTGCAGGTTTATATCACTGGTGCATGTTATAGGAATTGGGCACGTTATAGCCCTGTGCCGGTTATATCACTGTGCCATGGTTATAGGCATTGTGGCACGTTATAGCCTGTGCAGGTTTAATCACTGTGCATGGTTATAGGAATTGGGCCGTTATAGCCCTGTGCGGTTATATCACTGTGCTGGTTATAGGATTGTGCACTTTATGCATGTGCACGTTATAGCCCTGTGCAGGTTATATCACGGTCATGGTTAAGGAATTGGGCACGTTATAGCACCCTGTGTGCAGGTTATATCACTGTGCATGGTTATAGTTAATTGGGCACGTTATATAGCCCTGTGCAGGTTATATCACTGTGCATGGTTATAGCATTGTGCCGTTTATAGCACTGTGCAGGTTATATCACTGTGCATGGTTATAGGCAATTGGGCCAGCGTTATAAGCCCTGTGCAGGTTATTCAATGCATGGTTATAGGAATTGGGCACGTTATAGCCCTGTGCGGTTATGATCACTATCACTGTGCATGGTGATATAGAATTGGGCACGTTATAGCACTGTGCGGTTATATCACTGTGCATGGTTATAGAATTGGGCATTTATAGCCCACTGTGCAGGTTATATCACTGTGCATGGTTTAGGCATTGGGCACGTTAATAGTCCCTGTGCAGTTATATCACGTGCATGGTTTAGGAATTGTGCACGTTATAGCCCTGTGCGCGGTTATTACTCCCTGTGCATGGTTATAGGAATTGGCACGTTATACACTGTGCAGGTTATATCACTGTGCATGGTTTATAGGAATTGGGCACGTTTTATAGCCCTGTGCATGTTATTCACTGTGCATGGTTATAGGAATTGGGCACGTTATAGCCCTGTGCAGGTTATATCATGTGCATGGTTATAGGAATTGGGCACGTTATAGCCCTGTGCAGGTTATATCACTGTGCATGGTTATAGGCATTGTGCACGTTATAGCCCTGTGCAGGTTATATCACTGTGCATGGTTATAGGAATTGGGCACGTTATAGCCCTGTGCAGGTTATATCACTGTGCATGGTTATAGGACATTGGCACGTTTATCCCTGTGCAGGTTATATCACTGTGCATGTTATAGGCATTGTGCACGTTATAGCCCTGTGCAGTTATATCACTGTGCTGGTTATAGGATTGTGCACGTTATAGCCCTGTGCAGGTTATATCACTGTGCATGGTTATAGAATTGGGCACGTTATAGGCCCTGTGCAGGGCTTGCATATCACTGTGCATGGTTATAGGATTGTGCACGTTATAGCCCTGTGCAGGTTATATCACTGTGCATGGTTATAGGAATTGGGCACGTTAGAGCACTGTGCAGGTTATATCATGTGCATGGTTATAGGCATTGTGCACGTTATAGCCCTGTGGCGTTATATCACTGTGCATGGTTATAGGAATTGGGCACGTTATAGCACTGTGCAGGTTATATCACTGTGCATGGTTTAGTAATTGGGCACGTTATAGCCCTGTGCAGGTTATATCACTGTGCATGGTTATAGGAATTGTGCACGTTATAGCCCTGTGCAGGTTATATCACTGTGCATGGTTTATAGAATTGGGGCCGTTATGCCCTGTGCAGGTTATATCACACTGTGCATGGTTATAGGATTGGGCACTTTAGCCTGTGCAGGTTATATCACTGTGCATGTTATAGAATTGGCACGTTATAGCCCTGTGCAGGTTATATCACTGTGCATGGTTATAGGAATTGTGCACGTTATAGCCCTGTGCAGGTTTATCACTGTGCATGGTTTTAGGAATTGGGCACGTTATGCCCTGTGCACGGTTATAATCACTGTGCATGGTTATAAGCATTGTGCACGTTATAGCCCTGTGCAGGTTATATCACTGTGCATGGTTATAGGAATTGGCACTTTATGCCCTGTGCAGGTTATATCACTGTGCATGGTTATAGGAATTGGGCACGTTATAGCCCTGTGCAGGTTATATCACTGTGCATGGTTATAGGAATTGGGCACGTTATAGCACTGGTGCAGGTTATATCCACTGTGCAGGTTATAGGAATTGTGCACGTTATAGCCCTGTGCAGGTTATATCACTGGGCAGGGTTATAGGAATTGGGCACGTTATAGCACGTGTGCAGTTATATCACTGTGCATGGTTAGATTGGCACGTTATAGCCTGTGCAGTTATATCACTGTGCATGGTTATAGAATTGGGCACTTATAGCCCTGTGCAGGTTTATCCTGTGCATGGTTATAGGCATTGTGCACGTTATGCCCGTGCAGGTTATATCACTGTGCATGTTTATAGGAGTGGGCCCGTTATAGCCCTGTGCAGGTTATATCACTGTGCTGTTATAGGCATTGGCACGTTATAGCCTGTGCAGGTTAATCACTGTGCATGGTTATAGGAATTGGGCACGTTATAGCCCTGTGCAGGTTATATCACTGTGGCATGGTTTAGGCAATTGGTGCACGTTATAGCACTGTGCAGTTATATCACTGTGCATGGTTTAGGAATTGTGCACGTTCAGCCCTGTGCAGGTTTATCACTGTGCATGGTTATAGGATTGGCACGTTATAGCCTGTGGCAGTTATATCACCTGTGCATGTGTTATAGGACATTGGCACGTTATACCCTGTTGCAGGTTATATCACTGTGCTGGTTATAGGAATTGGGCACGTTATAGCCCTTTCAGGTTATTCACTGTGCATGGTTATAGGAATTGTGCACGTTTAGCCCTGTGCAGGTTATATCACTGTGCATGGTTATAGGCTTGGTCACGTTTAATCCTGGTGCAGGTTATATCACTGTGCAGGGTATAAGGCATTGTGCCCGTTATAAAGCCTGTGTCAGGTATATCACTGTGCATGGTTATAAGGAATTGGGCACGTTATAGCCCTGTGCAGGTTATATCATGTGCATGGTTATAGGAATTGTGCACGTTATAGCCCTGTGCAGGTTATATCACTGTGCATGGTTATAGGAATTGGGCACGTTATAGCCCTGTGCAGGTTATATCACTGTGCATGGTTATAGGAATTGGGCACGTTATAGCCCTGTGCAGGTTATATCACTGTGCATGGTTATAGGAATTGGCACGTTATAGCACTGTGCAGGTTATATCACTGTGCATGGTATAGGAATTGGGCACGTTATAGCCCTGTGCGGGTTATAATCATGTGCATGGTTATAGGAATTGGCACGTTTAGCCCGTGCAGGTTAATCACTGTGCATGTTATAGAATTGGGCACGTTTAGCCGTGCAGGTTATATCACGTGCATGGTTATAGGAATTGTGGCACGTTTAGCCCTTGTGCAGGTTATATCACTGTGCATGGTTATAGGAATTGTGCACGTTATAGCCTGTGCAGGTTATATCACTGTGCATGGTTTAGGATTGGGCACGTTATAGCCTGTGCAGGTTATATCACTTGCATGTTATAGGAATGGGGCACGTTATAGCCCTGTGCAGGTTATATCACTGTGCATGGTTATAGGAATTGTGGCACGTTATAGCACTGTGCAGGTTATATCACTGTGTGCATGGTATAGGCATTGTGCCGTTATAGCCCTGTGCAGGTTATATCACGTGCTGGTTTTAGGAATTGGGCACGTTATAGCCCTGTGCAGTTATATCACTGTGGCATGGTTATAGGAATTGGGGCACGTTATAGCACTGTGCAGGTATATCACTGTGCAATGTTATAGGAATTGTGCACGTTATAGCACTGTGCAGGTTATATCACTGTGCATGTTTATAGGCATTGTGCACGTTATAGCACTGTGCAGTTGTTATCTCACTGTGCTTGGTTATAGGCGTTTGCACGTTATAGCCCTGTGCAGGTTATACCCTGTGCCTGGTTATAGGAATTGTGCACGTTATAGCACTGTGCAGGTTATATCACTGTGCATGGTTATAGGAATTGGCACGTTAGCACTGTGCACGTATGCCCTGTGCAGGTTATATCCTGTGCATGGTTATAGGAATGGGCACGTTTTAAGCACTGCTGTGCAGGTATATCCCTGTGCATGGTTATAGGAATTGGGCACGTTAAAGCCCTGTGCAGGTTATATCACTGTGCTAGGTTATAGAATTGGGCACGTTATAGCACTGTGCAGGTTATATCACTGTGCATGGTTATGCATTGTGCACGTTATAGCCCTGTGCAGGTTATATCACTGTGCATGGTTATAGGAATTGGGCACGTTATAGCCCTGTGCAGGTTATATCACTGTGCATGGTTATAGGAATTGTGCACGTTATAGCACTGTGCAGGTTATATCACTGTGCATGGTTATAGGCATTGGTGCACGTTATAGCACTGTGCAGGTTATATCACGTGTGCATGGTTATAGGAATTGGGCACGTTATAGCCCTGTGCAGGTTATATCACTGTGCATGGTTATAGGAATTTGGCACGTTATAGCCCTGTGCAGGTTATTCACTGTGCATGGTTATAGGAATTGTGCACGTTATAGCACTGTGCAGGTTATATCACTGTGCATGGTTATAGGAATTGGGCACGTTATAGCCCTGTGCAGGTTATATCACTGTGCATGGTTATAGGCATTGTGCACTTTTATAGCACTGTGCAGGTTATATCACTGTGCATGGTTATAGGAATTGTGCACGTTATAGCACTGTGCAGGTTATATCACTGTGCATGGTTATAGGAATTGGGCACGTTATAGCCCTGTGCAGTTATATCACGTGCATGGTTATAGATTGTGCACTTATAAGCACTGTGCAGGTTATTCACTGGCATGGTTATAGGAATTGGCACGTTATAGCCCTGTGCAGGTTATATCACTGTGCATGGTTATAGGAATTGGCAGTTATAGCACTGTGCAGGTATATCACTGTGCATGGTTATAGGAATTGGGCACGTTATAGCCCTGTGCAGGTTTATCCTGGTCATGGTTATGAATTGTGCACGTTATAGCCCTGTGCAGGTTATACACTGTGCATGGTTATAGAATTGGGCACGTTATAGCCCTGTGCAGGTTATACACTGTGCATGGTTATAGGAATTGGGCACGTTATACCCTGTGCAGTTATATCACTGTGCATGGTTATGATTGGCACGTATAGCCCTGTGCAGGTTATATCACTGTGCATGGTTATAGGAATTGTGCACGTTATAGCACTGTGCACAGTTATATCACTGTGCATGGTTATAGGAATTGGGCACGTTATAGCCCTGTGCAGGTTATATCACTGTGCATGGTTATAGGAATTGTGCACGTTATAGCACCTGTCAGGTATATCACTGTGCATGGTTATGAATTGGGCACGTTATAGCCCTGTGCATGTTATAACTGGCATGGTTATGGATTGGGCAGTTATAGCCCTGTGCAGGTTATATCACTGTGCATGGTTATAGGAATTGTGCACGTTATAGCACTGTGCAGGTTATATCACTGTGCATGGTTATGGAATTGGGCACGTGTAAGCACTGTGCAGGTTATCACTGTGCAGGTTATAGGATTGGCACGTTTATAGCCCTGTGCAGGTTAATCACTGTGCATGTTATAGAATTGTGCACGTTAGCCTGTGCAGGTTATATCACTGTGCATGTTATAGGATTGGTGCACGTTATAGCCCTGTGCAGGTTATCACTGTGCATGGTTATAGGAATTGGGCACGTATAGCCCTGTGCAGTTATATCACTGTGCATGGTTATAGGAATTGGCACGTTATAGCACTGTGCAGGTTATATCACTGTGCATGGTATAGGAATTGTGCACGTTATAGCATGTGCAGGTTATATCACTGTGCATGGTTATAGGATTGGCACGTTATAGCACTGTGCAGGTTATATCACTGTGGCATGGTTTATAGGTTGGGCACGTTATAGCCTGTGCAGGTTATATCACTGTGCATGGTTATAGGAATTGTCACGTTATAGCACTTTGCAGGTTATATCACACTGTGCATGGTTATAGGAATTGTGCACGTTATAGCACTGCATGCTGCAGGTTATATCACTGTGCATGGTTATAGGAATTGGGCACGTTTATAGCACTGTGCAGGTTATTCACTGTGCATGGTTTAGGAATTGGGCACGTTATAGCCCTGTGCAGGTTATATCACTGTGCATGGTTATAGGATTGGGCACGTATAGCACTGTGCAGGTTATATCACTGTGCATGGTATAGGCATTGTGCCGTTATAGCACTGTGCAGGTTATATCACTGTGCATGGTATAGGATTGGGCACGTATAGCCCTGTGCAGGTTATATCACTGTGCATGGTTATAGGAATTGTGCACGTTAATGCACTGTGCAGGTTATATCACTGTGCATGGTTATAGGCATTGTGCACGTTATAGCACTGTGGCAGGTTATATCATCACTGTGCATGGTTATAGGAATTGGGCACGTTATAGCACTGTGCAGGTTATATCACTGTGCATGGTTATAGGAATTGGGCACGTTATAGCCCTGTGCAGGTTATATCACTGTGCATGGTTATAGGAATTGTGCACGTTATAGCACTGTGCAGGTTATATCACTGTGCATGGTTATAGGAATTGCACGTTATAGGCCTGTGCAGTTATATCACTGTGGCATGGTTATAGGCATGTGCACGTTCTAGCACTGTGCAGAGTTATATCACTGTGGCATGGTTATAGGCAATTGTGTGCACGTTATAGCACTGTGCAGGTTTAGCACTGTGGGCCGCATGGTTATAGGAATTGGCCGTTATAGCCCTGTGCAGGTTATATCACTGTGCATGGTTATAGGCATTGTGCACGTTATAGCAAAGCACTGTGCAGGTTATATCCTTGTGCATGGTTATAGGAATTGGCCGTTATAGCCCTGTGCAGGTTATATCACTGTGCATGGTTATAGGAATTGGGATGTTATAGCACTGTGCAGGTTATATCACGGTGCATGGTTATGAATTGGGCACGTTATAGCCCTGGCTGTGCAGGTTATATCAGCTGTGCTGTATAGGCATTGTGCACGTTATAGCCCTGTGCAGGTTATATCTGTGCATGGTTATAGGAATTGGGCCATTATAGCACTGTGCAGGTTATATCACTGTGCATGTATAGGAATTGGCACGTTATAGCCTTGTCAGGTTATATCACTGTCATGTTATAGATGGGCATTTATAGCACTGTGGTCAGGTTATATGCACTGTGCATAGTTTAGGCATTGTGCCACGTTATAGGCACTGTGGCAGGTTATAGTCACTTGCATGGTATAGCATTGTTCACTGTTATGCACTGTTCACTATACACTGTGCATGGTTATAGGCATTGTGCATATAGACTATGCAGCTGCAGGTTATATCACTGTGGCACGTTTATAGCATTGTGCACTGTTCTGATCCTGCACTGGTTATAGGCATTGTGCACTTATATCACTGTGCATGGTTATAGGCATTGTGCACTTATATCACTGTGCATGGTTATAGGCATTGTGCTATTTTTATAGCACGTGCATGACGTTTATATCACTAGGCATGGTTATAGGAATTGTGCATGTTATAGGCACTGTGCACTTATACAATTCACTTATCACTGTGCATGTTATAGCACTGTGCAGCAGTTATAGGCATTGTGCACGTAAGCATGAGCATGTTGGCATCTGTGTAGCTTAGCATTGTGAATCTTACAGCACTGTGCAGGGTATAGCATTGTGCATAGTTATAGGCACTTGTGCACGGTTATAGCATGTGCACTGTTATAGGCATTGTGCACATTATAGCACTTGTCACTGTGCATGTTATAGGCATTGTGCACTTATAGAACTGTGCAAGTTTATTGGCATTGTGCACGGTATAGGCATTGTGCATTGTACCTGTGCAGGTAAAGCACTGTGCAGAATTAGGCATTGTGCACATTATAGAACTGTGCAGTTTATATCACTATGCACGGTTATAGGCATTGTGCACTTTTAGACTGTGCATGGTTATAGGCATTGTGCACGTTACAGGCATTGTGCACTTTATAGCACTGTGTATGGTATAGCATTGTGTATGTTATAGAACTGTGCAGTTTATATCACTGTGCACGGTTATGGGCATTGTGCACGTTATTGAGTAGGGGCATGTGGCATGGTTATAGGCATGTGGCACTTAAGGTCATTGTCCGTTATAGCACTGTGTATGGGTATAGGCATTGTGTATGTTATAGAACTGTGCAGTTTATATCACTGTGCACGGTTAAAGGCATTGTGCACTTTATAGAACTGTGCTCGGTTATAGGCATTGTGCAAATTATAGTCCTGTGCAGTATATAGGCATTGTGCAAGTTATAGCTGTGCACAATTATAAGCATTGTGCATGGTTATAGGCATTGTGCACGTTATGCACTGTGCACGATTATAAGCATTGTGCACTCATAGCACTGTGACAATTATAAGCATTGTGCACTTAAAGGTCACGGTGCACGGTTATAGGCATTGTGCACTTATAGCACTGTGCATGGTTATAGGCATTGTGCACGTTATAGCACTGTGCAGGTTATATCACTGTGCATGGTTATAGGCATTGTGCACGTTATAGCACTGTGCCCGGTTATAAGCATTGTGCACTATGCACTGTGCACAATTATAAGCATTGTGCACTTAAAGCACTGTGCACGGTTATAGGCATTGTGCACTTATAGCACTGTGCATGGTTATAGGCATTGTGCACGTTATAGCCCTGTGCAGGTTATATCACTGTGCATGGTTATAGGCATTGTGCACGTTATAGCACTGTGCACGGTTATAGGCATTGTGCACAATATAGCACTGTGCTTGGTTATAAGCATTGTGCACGGTTACAGGCATTGTGCACGTTTATAGGCATTGTGCAAATTATAGCACTGTTATAGGCATTATGCACATTATAGCACTGTGCATGGTTATAAGCACTGTGCACCGTTATAGGCATTGTGCACGTTTATAGGCATTGTGCAAATTATAGCACTGTGCACGGTTATAGGCATTGTGCACATTATAGCACTGTGCACGGTTATAGGCATTGTGCACGTTATAGCACTGTGCACGGTTATAGGCATTGTGCACGTTATAGCACGGTTAAAGGCATTGTGCACATTATAGCACTGTGCACGGTTAAAGGCATTGTGCACATTATAGCACTGTGCACGGTTAAAGGCATTGTGCACATTATAGCACTGTGCACGGTTATAGGCATTGTGCACATTATAGCACTGTGCACGGTTATAGGCATTGTGCACGTTATAGCACTGTGCACGGTTACAGGCATTGTGCACGTTATAGCACTGTGCATGGGTGTAGGAACTTTGCAGGGTTGTGGACATTGAGCATGTTATAGTGCCATGTGTGGTTATAGCCGTACAGTGAGATTCTCTCTCCTGCGACACTTTACAGAGTCAGCACTACAATGCAGGGCACGTGCTAATCAGCTTCCTCGTCCTGAATATTCTTACGTAAGATTAGATAACACACACACAACTGCCTGAGTCTGTTACACAACAGGCCGGTCCCAGCCAACAAAGCAGAATTACCATAATAAGCTGGTGACAGGGGCGGGTCCTGGCGAACAGCACTGGAGGAATTAAAGGCACAGTGAAGGTGCGGAAAGTGGCATGGTTAACCCCTGACTGACTGTAGTTATAGATAAAGGTTACAGAATGAGCCCCATTGTTATACACTGTATTTTCCTGGTTTTCTTTCATGTATGTTTCCTTGTGTAGCCTTCTTTTATCAAATAAAGCAGAAAAGGACATTCAGTGTAGATAATGGCAAGTTAAAGGAGAAGTTCTGACTAAAACACACTTTCCTGACTTAAAGTTCATAAAGTATCACAGGACATGAAATCTTTCACTACACAAAGCTCCAATAGCTCAGTAAGAAACTCCTCCTACTCAGTTCCAGTGTGGGGCACACTGAGCATGCCTGGATCATTGGCTTGGGGAGAAGGAGGGGTTAGAATTTACAGGAAGCCTGGTCAGGTATTACTTTGAAAAGCAATGGATACCACATTTAGATCAGCAGTTCCCAGACAACACGACTGTGAACTTTTCCATTATGAGGTTAAAACTTTTTAAATACATCCTGGTTGGTTGGTTTAGCTAAATTACCCTGCAAACTTCTATACTATTAAGTTTCTATATAGCAAATTAAATGTCGATACAATGACATTGGTCATTATTTAAACAATAGCGGTTTAAGGGCATGTTCACCCCCCCAGGCCTGACCCCCAACTTCACAAAACTTCCCTATAGGATGTTCCGGGAGGAAGATTGTTTAATTCATGCCCTTTCTTGTAGCAGTTATTGGAAATTGCCTCCTCCTCTGTGTCATCTTATAACGAGCTAATAAAGGATGCAGAGGAGGTGCGTGCAGGAAAGAGGAGAGAGGTAAGTTTGGGTTTAGGGGTGTTGGCTGGTTTGAAATATAATTATATGCTATTATATGCTGTAAAGGTTCTATGGAGAGACCTGCCAAAAAAAACGATTCCAAACTTGGCCTGTTACCTGCATTACCAACAGGCTCCGCCCCCGACGAATTTACCGCCCCACAACTCAACCAAAACCTCCCCGATAGACTAAAAATGTACAAACCAATTAGGCGAATTTCACACTACACCACAAAAAACGCACACAAAACAATGCAATACATTGCATTTAAAGTGTTTTTGCAATTCAATTTTAAGCATCTGCAGTAGCGTTTTTATGCGTTTAGGGGCTAAAAGCTGATTGAACCAGTTGATGGTTCAGGGAGCGCTGCGCGTGCGATCCATAAATCGGAGCACATGCGATACGCATTTGCACAATCACGTGTACTCTGATGCGAATCACCGGCCGATCGCAATTGCGAGCGCACGCCAACGCACTCTTGTGCCCCTGGAACGTGCGTTACAGTGTGGCCTCAGCCTTATTGTGTATTTTTATGCAGTGCGTTAAATGTCTTAGAAATGCACTTTTTAAAGCATTTTTGGTTTTTTATACTTTTTCCGATTCCCTAAAGACTTTCACTGAGTGTCACCTCTGTTCATCTTTATGTTTGTGAACACTAATATGGTATTTTATACCGCCCATAAATCTAAATATTACATACAACTGTAGGGCCCCCTAAACACCAATTTCGTCTCTTCCAAAGATGCAGATAGGACCCTGTCTTGTAAGTTTCTTTAGTTGGGGTAAAAGTGGGGTTTAGGGGGTCCGGCATTAATGTCCTTAACACACGCATTAACGCAAACCCGATAAAATTTGTCGAATGTGAACAAAGCCTTTTTTCGGTTGGATCCATAATAGTTCTATAACCCAATATGTCCAGTCAAAATGGGCCATGGTTTTGTATAAAATACCATCCAATCAGCCATTAGCTTACAACATTCCAACTGGATGAAAACTATGACAGCCAATTGCTGATTGGTTACTAGTCTATAGAGTCAGAGAAATCTTGTTTTAGTATTCTTTGTCAACAAACTTTCCTTAAAGTGAAATGTAGAAGGAAACATCAACCCTGGTCCCCTCAACACCCCCATCCACATCAATTTATTTCCCTCCGATCTTCCATAAAACTCCATTTATCTCCTACTGCCTGGACCACTCCATCCAGGGAAATGATTAATAGCTTCATAAGGAAAAGATTGAAAGGTTAAAGTTTTTAATCACAGAGGCCAACAATTTAAACGGGAAGCTGGGAGAAAAATGGCCGCCCGGGAAAGCAATAAGGAGAAAAAAATTGATTTGCAACTTTGACATCTCCCAGACATGTGACAAAGGAATAGGAATTTCTGGATAAATATCTATCATTTTCTGGGAGTGACATTTTTATATGGAAAAAGGGCAAGTTAACATAAAAAAAAACAAAATTACTTTTCTCTTCCATCTATTAAAGTAAATGGATAATAAAATTGTCTTCTCTTTATTTTTTTGCCATAAATAAAAGCTCCCGATGATTCGTTTTCTATTCCATTTCTAAAAATGCGAGGGCCAAGGAATTAAATGCCGGGGACTAGCGCGCGCATTAAAACAGCACTAAATTGGAGACATGGCAGCTTTAAGCCTCATAATGCACCTCACCATGGTTACAGCTTATTCTACTTAAACAACAAACAGATGGAGTTTAAGCAAAGCAACCAAAAATAAAATGGAGATAGGAAGCAATTTATCTAGAGAGAAATAACGCGACGGGACACTTACCTAAACATCTGATTGGACGGCAGCATATGGTCAGATTTCCCAGCTTTCTATTGGGTGATTCGTTGACAACATTCCAACTGGATTAGAACTGTCAACTCTGATTTTTGATTGGTTGCTTTTGATACCGGTTGTGTGTACAGTATTTGGACCCAGATTGGAAAGACATACAAAGGGCCTATATAAATTACATTTTCAGCATTTTATTCCCTCTCACAATCTGGCATATTCACATTTTACATTGGGAAACACCGTTAAATAATGACTGAATCGTATCAACTCAGATAGCGATCATATTAACTGTAAAATTGCATTGCTGAAAGAACATCCCATGTAATGGCCCCAGAAAATGGCAGGGATTCCACAAAAGGCCATCGTCAAATTAACAGCTGTTAGCAGACAATCCCCATTATATTATCCCCATAATCTTACATGGTGGTTTAGATGATTAGTAATTACCCTCCCAGAATCTGCAAACATTACCGTTCTAATGGAATAAAGGGGAAATTCTATACTTTTCACATTTGCAACTGACCCCTACGTTTTTTAATATAGTTAATCTGATTTGGCTTCTCAATGCCTCCTTTATCTTATCTTGTATAATTTCATAGTGAGTCTGCATATCTATTACCTGTTTATAACCCACCTTGCACCTGTAAGTTAAACCCTCACTAGAACTAAATTAAGATGTATACCATACCCATCATACATTAATGTGTTTATCTAGATATTGGTGTATTTGTAAAACTCACACCAAGACACTATCCTAAACATGGGGTCATTATATTACTGTACAGCTATTGGCTATAACAGGAGGTCGTTTGCAAAATACATACTAAAAGATAGCAGGGCTACAATAAAAACTCATAGCCAATCAACATTTTAGAACTTGGGCGTAGCTGGTGCTATTGGCCAATTAAATTTGACTACTATGACTGGGACATTTAAAGGAGCTTCTTAGGATAAAATAGGACTGCACATACATTAAAATGGTTTTCTTTGACCAGACGTGGACATAACAATGTGGCAGATTACACAATACTGGACTGGCACAAACCAGACTTTGATTTGTTAGAAAAGACCAATAAAGCAAGTACAATTTCTATATTTATTTGGATGTAATATATGTCATTTGCAGAGTTGTAAGATGACTTCCAAGCCCATGCTATCATTCCCTGATTGTGGCAAACAATATAAAGTACAAGGAGGTAAATGTTAAATAGTGAGGACAAATCCTCATTAGATTCTTTTTTGCAAAACACACAGGTAGTAATTAGCAGGATGATGTAAGCAGAGCCTGTGTTACATCACTGTCCCCAGGGCAGGTGATCCGTACAGGATAGTGAATGATCTTCAGGGAGAACCCAAAATGTACAGGTAACATGTCTACCGATCTGATGTAGAAGAGACCATCATTAGTTTAAAGGGGCAGTGTCATTCTGGGGCATCTAGATTTCTCCAAGCTACCTCTGCCCTGCTAAAGTGCCATTATACAGATAAATAAAGTTTCCATATATATTTCCAAATAAGTGAGGTGTGCCTTGACATATGATGAAAGAGAGCTTGCCACAGGATGAAAACGAACCAATTAAAGATGAAATATCAATATCTGCATTTCAACATTCACCACTAACACCATTTTGAGATGTGGGTAAATATATAGTTGTCATTGCTCAGCGAGTAGTCCATAGATGACAGTGACGGATACTTTTAGTATCAACTGAGGTTCATTTACATTTTAACTTTACTTCTCCTTTAAGCTTAGTTGACATAATTCACAATTAGGATTACGATCCCTAACATCATACAGCAATGCGGCAGAGACGCAAAATGATGCCAGTGGGAGTCTTGTCGACCTAAATTAAATTATCAGATGAAAGGAGTATAAAGAAACCCACTGGGTAAGGGACTGAGGAGCCAGTGATGTACAGTGCGCCCTCTACTGGTAGATTTTTTACAGTCCGTGTAAAGGGAATGTTGGCCTGGATATACACAACCTAGCTTACCCAGAATGGTTTTGTCACCAAAAATCCCCTTTCAAGTTGACAAATAAAACCCATTAATACCCTTTAGACATGAACGTGCTGACAGCAATAAAAAGGGTTTTCATTGGTTGGATTTTGTTAAACACGCAGCGACTGATAATCAGCAATCAGTTCCATCTGGATCTCCAGCATGGCTATTTTCTATCTCCTCTAACCACACGTACCTCTTTCCTCTGTGTAAGCACTTTAACCAGCTTGTAAATGTGCAGAGAAAGTGTATCAGGCCACAGCAGATGTCAAGCCCTCTGCACATGGGCAAGCTCGCAAAAAAGCTTGTGTGTGCAGTGGAGAAGAAAGCTGGGGAGCAGAGGATTGGTTGGAATATCTGCTTACTGGTACATGGAAGGTTATTAAGCATTATATATACATTTTACTGCCGGGGTGAACTTGCCCTTTAACTGAAATGGGGTTTACTGGATTGTTCAGTGTGGCTTGTTTTCTAAAGTAGAAATGTATCCGTAACATGTAAAACAAATAAACATTAAGCATCTCTCCAGAACTAATTAACAGGGATAATTAACGTTGCTTTATTTAATTCAGCGGCATTGCC